>SDWI01001499.1:42253-68708 GCA_009193005.1 Lamellibrachia luymesi | reverse complement strand
ATATATATATATATATATATATATATATATATAGGACCTAGCTTGCAACAGACGCGAGGCCTCAATAGGACCTAGCTTCCAACAGACGCTAGGCCCTAATAGGACCTTGCTTCCAACAGACGCGTGGCCTCAATAGGACCTAGCTTACAACAGACGCGAGGCCTCAATAGGACCTTGCTTCCGCCACACACGAGGCCTCAATAGGACATTGCTTCTCCCACACACGAGGCCTCAATAGGACCTAGTTTCCAACAGACGCTAGGCCTCAATAGGATTTGCTTCCGCCACACACGAGGCCTCAATAGGATCTTGCTTCCACCAGACGCTAGGCCCCAACAGGACCTAGCTTCCGCCACACACGATATCACCTTGTTTACACTACACACGAGGCAAGACTTAACAAATGCCATTCCCAAATAATCATTCCCCTCACACGAAGTCGTGCGCAATATAACACTAATAATAACAAGAATAAAGGTCGTTTTCGCGTTATATGCATGAATTAATTAGACATTGCAATGTTAAAATCAATAAAATAAGCTTAGAATGCACGCTGTACGTTAAAATTGGATAAATTTATTTCCAATGAATGAATAAATAATAAAAGTTTCTTGTCATTAAAACAGTCAGTATAAAGACACACCCGGTGTCTATACAATGCGGTCATAACTGTCAAGTCGTGAGTTTCCGTCACAACTCGGGACCGAGACGTCGGCATGGCAACGCAGCTCGCGACCGACGCGTCGTTGATACGGCAGAGTCATTTGTAGAATAAAAGTATGCAAATATATTCACCTCAACTTCTCATATAATTAATACCGTGACGTAAAAAACCGTAAGTTAATCATTTAGCGACGCCAATTTTCTATGGATTTTTGTCATAGATTTCATATCAATAATGAAGCAATTACGATAGTGTTGTAGTGTTTATGTGTCCGGCATCGTGTATTAAAAAGGTTGTTCCTAATAACACTTAAAACACAGCATAATGTGTTATATCCACAATAAAATCATGGAATTCCTAAAATTATATCATGCAGAACTTAATATGCATATTAATATGTACAGATATATCCAAGTGGCTCCTGTTTTCCCGAGCGCTACATTATTTGCTAAACTCAAATTACTTGGTGTATGTGGGTTCATGACTGATTTAAATTACTGAAGTTTTTTCATTCGGTGGAAATACTAACCTTGTTTGGAAAGTTATCATATTATAATAAACTTTTAGGAGACACAAAGCACACATTAACATTGTGTTTAAGAACAGACGATCAAGTGTGTTGAAGTTTGCTTATTGGAAACAATGTGGACTCTTTTTGGATCGACAATGTCCGATATTATCAGTTCATTATTTTTTTTAATTAATTGAATTGAATTCTTGCGTGAAAAGTTAAAATTTAATATTAAGCTAATGTCATTACTTGCATAACTATACCACACGATATATAAATATATCTTTTTATCCATTATTTAAATGATACGAAAATTAATTACCACCTGAAGGATAAATATTCTGGACTGATTCGTTCAACATTTCATTCTGCAAAACCATATAGCTTTTTGTATGTGTCATACATATAAAGCATACGAAAAAATAATATCAAACGATATGTAAAATGTTATCCGGACTGGAATGTATCATATGTGACTAGAATTTGTATAGTATTACAGACTGTGGCCATATTTTGGATGCAATCTAAATATTTATATTAGAACTTATAGAAAACGCCATTTTCGACTGTCATTTGACGGACCAAATAGGCGATAGATGCAAAAGTATTTAGTACACGCGTCTTGTACAAAACTCCCACAAAAACTGGAGTGTCGTGTGAGCAGGAATAGCCATTTCAGTTCCGTGGATAATAATACAACGCACCTTGCGATAATATTAATTTTTGCGGCATGCCACGAAATGATGTCCTATTGCGCCGGTTTTCTTTAACCACAATTTGTGTTTGTTTAAACAACTTACAATAAACTAAGGTTAGTAATTTCAAGTAGCTACATAGACAATGGTGGATATGTGAACGAATGATCTTCGCGCAGTAATTGCAGCGTTGCTTAATGCTTCCCAGATAAGTCGAGATGGCGTTGGAATGAACAGGTCTGCCAGGGGGTGAAGTGTAAAGCGTTCAGAACAGTCCCGATGACTGGCTACTGTGCTCTATAAGAACGTACCTTTACCATTACTTTTTAGCTACACAAATATATGATTAAAATATTGATAATTAATTGGTACCATGAAACCCCGCCCAACCAGTATTCGTACACTATTACGATATTTACAATTTAATAAAGCCATTTTGAGCGCAGCGCCTCTGCTTTATGTAACTAGCGCCGAACACAAAACTGTAAATAACATTCCAAGGAACGGAGAGGCGCTGCCCGTCGCCACCGGGCGTCGGCTCCCACGACGTTAACACAAGACGTGATTCTACGCGCAACGTCTACGAACAATGACCGTCCATAGACTTCAGATTGTCATCGCTCCATGACGGTCACACCTTTGAAGCTCTGGTCAGCCCCGGCGGTCAAGCAACACCGGCGGCTATGGCGGTTCGCTGAATCAGTTAATTACGTTATTTATGTAGACTCGGCGCTGATAGGGACAGCGTCAGACGCGTCTCCGTCGTCACAATGACCATAACCCTATCAGACGGCCAGACAATGGTGGTCATCTTGAAAGCGGCCAACGCACACGCACGCGCACGCGCACGCGCACGCGCACGCGCACGCGCACACGCACACGCACACGCACACGCACACGCACACGCACACGCACACGCACNGCACGCTCGCTCGCTCGCTCGCACGCACGCACGCACGCACACACACACACACACGCTGGCCGAAGGGAATTGAAGGTCGAAGCGCATGCGTCTTCCAACCAGTGATTTACTTCTTTTACATTGTTAACTCAATATAACTATGTACAACGTATTATCTACAACGTATTACCCGCTTTTATTTATTATCTATTGCTCTTTTTTATATATAATTATATCTAATTTTTTTATGTATTTTTATGTCTTGTCTGTTCACACTGGTGAATGGGGCATTAGCCCCGGATTTGATGATACCTAAATTAAGTTTTTATTATTATTTATGTCGTTTAACAAGAACATGTTCTACGAGGTTGCTCTTCAAAAGCAACAGGCTCCATTTACATGTGGACAAGGAGATTGGTTTATCGAAAGTCCCAAAAATTTCATTATAGACATAAAAAAATGTCATTATGCGAGACCGAAGCTAGTTGTATACAGAGGCACGTTGTTAGTCTTTTTACGGAAACATAGCACACACGTGGAGTCACCATCGACAGTAGTTGGTTGGAAGTCACCAGCAGATAAACATAGCACACACGTGGAGTCACCATCGACAGTAGTTGGTTGGAAGTCCACCAGCAGATAAACATAGCACACACGTGGAGTCACCATCGACAGTAGTTGGTTGGAAGTCCACCAGCAGATAAACATAGCACACACGTGGAGTCACCATCGACAGTAGTTGGTTGGAAGTCCACCAGCAGATAAACATAGCACACACGTGGAGTCACCATCGACAGTAGTTGGTTGGAAGTCCACCAGCAGATAAACATAGCACACACGTGGAGTCACCATCGACAGTAGTTGGTTGGAAGTCCACCAGCAGATAAACATAGCACACACGTGGAGTCACCATCGACAGTAGTTGGTTGGAAGTCCACCAGCAGATAAACATAGCACACACGTGGAGTCACCATCGACAGTAGTTGGTTGGAAGTCCACCAGCAGATAAACATAGCACACACGTGGAGTCACCATCGACAGTAGTTGGTTGGAAGTCCACCAGCAGATAAACATAGCACACACGTGGAGTCACCATCGACAGTAGTTGGTTGGAAGTCCACCAGCAGATAAACATAGCACACACGTGGAGTCACCATCGACAGTAGTTGGTTGGAAGTCCACCAGCAGATAAACATAGCACACACGTGGAGTCACCATCGACAGTAGTTGGTTGGAAGTCCACCAGCAGATAAACATAGCACACACGTGGAGTCACCATCGACAGTAGTTGGTTGGAAGTCCACCAGCAGATAAACATAGCACACACGTGGAGTCACCATCGACAGTAGTTGGTTGGAAGTCCACCAGCAGATAAACATAGCACACACGTGGAGTCACCATCGACAGTAGTTGGTTGGAAGTCCACCAGCAGATAAACATAGCACACACGTGGAGTCACCATCGACAGTAGTTGGTTGGAAGTCCACCAGCAGATAAACATAGCACACACGTGGAGTCACCATCGACAGTAGTTGGTTGGAAGTCCACCAGCAGATAAACATAGCACACACGTGGAGTCACCATCGACAGTAGTTGGTTGGAAGTCCACCAGCAGATAAACATAGCACACACGTGGAGTCACCATCGACAGTAGTTGGTTGGAAGTCCACCAGCAGATAAACATAGCACACACGTGGAGTCACCATCGACAGTAGTTGGTTGGAAGTCCACCAGCAGATAAACATAGCACACACGTGGAGTCACCATCGACAGTAGTTGGTTGGAAGTCCACCAATGGCGAGAGACAAAATTAACGAAGTGTGGACAAAAACAACTGTTTAGCCACATAAAGCTTGCTTGCTGTGCCCACATAATATCATCTCACGCAGCCACTTTTTATATTTCTTGAATGAAACACATATACTATATAATGGGTAATGCCAAGTAGAAGTTAAGCTAAAATTCAGGATTTGTTATCGTCTATACGTGCCTTCAACTGCAACAATTGTGTTTGGGGCAAGTTGTTACAATTGTATTGGGGCAAGTTGTTACAACTATAACACCGCTCGGGCGGCTCGTACCGATGGCTCAGCCAGCCAATTGTGCGCTGACAATGACTGAAAGAACTAAATTTATTTGACCACGACGTGTGAACGCTGTATTTCGTACGTGAAGCGTAACGTACTGGTTCATAACTAGTACTGTAAATGCCAGCATGCGACGTCAACACGTTTAAAAACAAATATCAAAGAAGGGCTGGCTACACAAAGATGAACAATTATTGGATCCCCAATAAACCAATGGCTTCTTTGTCGACTTGTCATCTCAGTGTTTAGTCTTGGATGACACATTTAAAAAATCTTTTAAAATCTTTATGAAAAGGTCCAATTTGAGCAATTATTAAATATTGCATGATTCGTGATACGTGTGTGCATCATTCAATCCAGTAAAGGTGCCATTATGGATACATTGCCATTCACTAGTTTATATGCTGTAACAACGTGCCCCGTATATGGTCAACAACTGGCCCTTCATACGGGGCTAGTTGTTACAGTCGACCGCGCCTGCACGCATCTACATAACAATACTATGGAATATCATTGGTATGGTCCATTTTATTAATGCGAATACTAAATTAAATGTATACGTTGACAGAAATTATGCATCTAACATACTTTTCACAAAAAGTGACTTGGACTGAAAATTGTAACAACTTGCCCAGAGGGCTTTGCTTCTAAATATAATCAGTTCAAGCCGGATCAATGTGGATCTATTAAGTTGGAGCGGGATCAATGTGCATCTATTAAGTTCGAGCTGGATCAATGTGGATCTATTAAGTTCGAGCCGGATCAATGTGCATATATTAAGTTCGAGCCGGATCAATGTGGATCTATTAAGTTCGAGCCGGATCAATGTGCATATATTAAGTTCGAGCCAGATCAATGTGGATCTATTAAGTTCGATCCGGATCAATGTGGATCTATTAAGCGGCTGATTCACATACGTAGCGCTTTTTAATTCGAATGAGTGAGAGAGATAATGATTCCTTCCAGCCAATTTATTTGACTATATTAAACGGTTGATTGTGTTAACCGTGATTCTAGTAAGCTGCATCCAGTATACATTAGTCAGAGAAGGCGTGGCAATGGACACAACGTTCGGGTCAGTTGGATCGGACCCAAGGCCTGTCGCTCGGTGCCTGCCTCGACTCGTCAGAGACGACCGTCTTTGTCCGGGGACGGACATTCCAGGTCGACAGCGCCGTCTGTCCCATTCACGGCGTCAGGCTCTCGGCCGGCGATAAGGTCTCGCTCCGCCAGATAAGCCGCGCAGCGTCGCTATCTAACGACGGATCATCGGCTTGACAAAGACGCTTGTATTTCTCAATCAGAACGTGTGACAACCGACACAGTAGCGCCGTAGTCGCCGCGGGCCACGAGTGCTTGTATAGGACGGTGGTCGTCTCATACAAGTCGCACTCGGTGGTCACACGGTGGTCACCCGGTGGTCTCATGGCGGTCAGTAGGCTGTCTTTTATCTCGTGTTAGTGGGCCTACTGCGGACTCTGCTTAACAGAACCGCGGATTACAGAATCCGCCGTTTAGTAGAATCAAATACATTGGCTCGGACGTTCGATGTTGGCGTTGTTTGTTCATATCGTTGATTTACCGTGTTTAGTTTGTTCGCGCAGGATTATCGAAACAAAATTGGAAATCGGTTATTATGTCGAATATTGCATTAACTATTTTCAGTCGCCCTTTAACCGCGTTTTATTCACATATTTGTATTAACATTCATACTTGTCTTATAGCATGTATAATCTGCGGGTGCTCTGTAGTGTCTCCGTTCTTCTCTTGCGCATTCTTATTAGCACACGTTTTTGATTTATGTTGCTCTATTCTCTTCGGCCTTTTGTAGTCCGTTCTTCGGTGAATATGTCTGCCTGGCTACAGTACGCCCGGCTACAGTACGCCCGGCTACAGTACGCCCGGCTACAGTACGCCCGGCTACAGTACGCCCGGCTACAGTACGCCCGGCTACAGTATTGCTTTTTACCAAACCTCACGTTTCTGTTTGCATATAACATTGTTATCTTTCGTTGCCTTATTAAATTACTAATTTAAAAAGTTTAGTTCTGACAAACCATTCAAATTACTGAAATCGGGCAGTTTTTACAGTTTCACTCTAAGCCAACGAATATATATAGACGTGTCTCCGCTCTAACCACATACCGTGTGTACAGAGGATCATAATTTCACAAATACAGTTATAAAGTTATGCATTATACACATATATAAATTTACATATCAGAAATTGATTGAAACATATGTATTCCACTACACCGAAGTAACTGTAAATAAGTCACGTTTTCACTGTACATGCTTTCTGTATACACTTGGCGGACCATTGCATGTTTGGTTTTATACAATGCAAGATTAAATAAGACTATTACGTGTCTTTAGATCATTGATCTATAGCATATTAAAAAAAATACAGGTACATTTGGTTTCACTCACTTTACAAAGTATCGTATTTCTAGAAATATGGATGTTTTATAGGTTATTGACTGGCAATTCGTGTTTCTGAAAAAAGACACGGCCATACAGTGGCGCCACTAGCGGCAATGGAACGACGCGCCGCCGCCTGGACCTCGTAAATTACGCGTCCGATTCTATCTTGCTGAGCGTGGGTCGATAAATATCGCCGCTTCACCGATAACACGAGTTCTTTACAAATGAGAACGAGGCAAAGAATACGCGCGATCCGTCGTTGGTGTGACGGAGCACTGGACGCATTCAGTGGCCCTTGTCGCGTCTCTGTGTCGATGCACCGTCCGATAGGCGCAAACATGTGTACGCCAGATATCGGTGGAGATTGCCAGATTGTTATTGCAATATATAAACAATGGCCGATGCCCCCCGCGAGAAGGTCGTTACCGGCGCAAGACAGCGAGTGTCGCTCGCTACGTCTACTGCGCTAAATGACCACGTCCAGACCGCGTTGTCCCCGTTACGGGTTTTGTCGTCTTCGGGGATTCCCGCTTATATTTTTCGTAGTATATCTATATGCAACGACGTCAGGCTTTCCAAAACAACCACACACAGACTACAACCGATAACCTTAAGAAACAGCGCACGCCCAGATGTGTATCTCTGACGAACTCCACTCGTTTCGTGAGAAAATGATGACGTCACGGTTTAAGTCAAGTTTGATAACGTCATACGTATAGATACCACGTCAGATATTGCTGAGCGCTAGCACATTGCTGAATTAACTACTCCTTAGCTATCCGGACTCTCATTTATATACTAACACCCATTTTTTCATGCATATACAATTAACAAGTAACGGTAAGTTCTTATATAGCGGGGTATATCCACAAGGGGTATATCCATTCAAAGCGCTCTACACTTCACCTCTGGCAGATATGTTCGTTCCAACACCAACTTGACTTCTATGGGAAGCATTCAGCGACTAATCGGTCACATATATCCAGTATGTAGTCATTTATACAGCTATACTTTTATACAGAGTGAATTGTGTGATGTGAACAAAACTGCTCAGGCTTCGAAACCGCTGCTCGATACCGAGTACTCTCGGTTGACTAACCACTACGTTACCGCAGTGCTCATCATATCCGAAATAGTTTTAAATCAATCAAAATGGAGACATATTTGTTTGTTTTGACACGCACCATTACCGATGTGAATTGTAATCTGTTAAGGCTTGTTTGAGAATAAACTTTTCTTTGTAATAACCTATTTAGCGTAAAATGGACCAGGTTTTTTTACCGCGGTCCACTTGCCACCGTAAAAATGGACCGGGATCCATTTTCAACGGGGGTCGTACGTGGTAAATGGACCCGTACCATTTTTCACGGTGGGGTTCCATATTCCACAGTGGAAAATGGACCGTGGGTCCATTTACAATCTCACACCGGCCGTTCGGAAGGAATTAGCTCATCCTCGTAACGTCGTCGCTTTGAACGGCGCCCGACAAGCGACCGAGACTTTGTAGTGTTCAACAGAATCTATAATTACCGTTGTTTATTTGTGCTGCAATCGTCACAATGACACACCGCTACGTCACAATGACACACCGCTACGTCACAATGACACACCGCTACGTCACAATGACACACCGCTGCCGCAGGCTGGTGAAATTTGTACAGTTACTCGCGAGTATTTTCATTTACCAGCAACGCGTGCGTTGCACTGATTATAGCTATTGTGCAGTTATGTAATTCAATTAGCGCCGTAGGCTGACATTAGTTGTTTTCTCTTTGCTCTTACGATATAGGAAATACCGACTGCATACCCGATGAATAAACGTTTGCGCCGTCACGACATTACACTGTATTGTACAGTAATAGGTAACTAATAGCATAAGAATTCGTATATGGGTGGTCGAATTCTAAATGTCGCGAACATCGTCCCAAGTTCCGCAACACGCGAGTGAAGATTGTTAGAATGCGACTGTGGAACGCGATAAAGAGTTGAAGAATTAGTGGTATTCGATCGTTGTACGGGACCCACTTCGACGAAACCCGGCGAAGCTGAAACAACGCGCCAAACGAAGCCGAAACTTAGCAACTTGTGCAGTCGTGGTGACGTCGACGCACCGACTGACCCCGACCGCTGACCGAGTGGTTAGTTATACAGAGGTTACGCGTAGAAAGTTTGTCGCGGCCGGAAGTCGCTGTGGCACTGAAGGCAGCAGACAGAGGCGTCCATCGATCACGAGGCCCCGTCAACCGAGGGTTCTTTCTTCGCCGTTGACATCCCCGTCCAGCGACCCTGACACTTTGACAGCTGTTTGTGTGATTTTTTTGTCCTTATCAGCCCCTATCTGAGCCGCGACATTCTCATGCAAGTCGACGAAGACACGGTCGCATTTGTCACTGTCAACAGACCGGGTGTTCAGTCATTTCGTCGTTGTTGTCGTCGACGGCGCGGGTGAGGGGGCGGGCAGCGACGGGTGTAGCGTAATGCTATATCGCTTCATGACAACCTGTCAAAATGTACTCTGTCTCGGGGAACACGATTTTACGTCGTCGTCTTTTATGTTATTCATAGTCGTCGTCGTCGACTTACGATTATGAATCGTTGTAGTTGTCGTCGTTGTCGTCGTAAAAAGAAAAAGACAGTTTGAAACAAAAACAAACACCACTAGAACTACTAAGAAAAGGAGACTTGAACTAAGTATAAACCTACACATCTAAAACAAACACAAAAACGACGACGTCACTTTCGTTTTAGTTCAAGTTGTCTTGTTCGATGTAGTCTTAGTTTACGTTGTCTTTCTCGTTTTACTCATAGTTAATCACTGTCGTCGTCACCACCCGTTTGTGTCTTGACTCTTGACATTTAGCAGTACTGTAATCCGCCATTGACGTCATCAACCAGTTTCCAGCAAATTTTCTTTTAGCAATCGCCCAGGCCAAGGCAAGGGATAGAATAGCTAGTCTAACCGATGTATGCCTGTGTGCGTGGGTGCGTGGGTGCGTGGGTGCGTGGGTGCGTGGGTGCGTGGGTGCGTGGGTGCGTGGGTGCGTGGGTGCGTGGGTGCGTGGGTTTAGGTTATATAGCTTAGGTTATATAATTTAGGTTATATAGTTTAGGTTATATTTGTTCTAATATCTTCATGGCCTGAATGTGTTTTAATTAGCCACAATTTGACCATTATCTACTTAATTTGAATGTTTCGAATAACTTGTGAACATCGCGTGCTGAACTTCGATATTCATAGAATAATGACGGACACATCATATTAAGAAAATGCATGGCTTATTATTAAAGACGTGTGGCGGTCTTGTTAGAATGTATATAGTTTACACTATTTAGCATGAATGTACGAATAAAACCATCTGACTTTGTATCTTTATATGTAGATGGAAACTTGTGTTTTGCGTGAAATGTCAGTGACGTTGTAACCCGGGCTCGGGTTCTCTCTCGGCCACTTATACAGACACCCGACACTGCCTCCGCTGACAGGGTCGTTTCGGAAATGTCACGGAATGGTCTATCTGCCCCAAGGCAGGGCTTGAATGAACATATTGTTAAAACAGTTCGACATATTCTTAAAATAGCTATTCATGTATTGTCTCGTTCCGAAACTTCGTCTCTCGTTGTCAACTCTATGACCACATGGAACCGTTGTGTCGCATGGAACCGTTGTGTCACATTGAACCGTTGTGTCACATTGAACCGTTGTGTCACATGGAACCGTTGTGTCACATGGAACCGTTGTGTCGCATGGAACCGTTGTGTCACATTGAACCGTTGTGTCACATTGAACCGTTGTGTCACATGGAACCGTTGTGTCGCATGGAACCGTTGTGTCACATGGAACCGTTGTGTCACATGGAACCGTTGTGTCGCATGGAACCGTTGTGTCACATTGAACCGTTGTGTCGCATGGAACCGTTGTGTCACATTGAACCGTTGTGTCACGTTGAACCGTTGTGTCACATTGAACCGTTGTGTCACATGGAACCGTTGTGTCACATTGAACCGTTGTGTCACATTGAACCGTTGTGTCACATGGAATCGTTGTGTCACATTGAACCGTTGTATCACATTGAACCGTTGTTTCACATGGAACCGTTGTGTCACATTGAACCGTTGTGTCACATGGAATCGTTGTGTCACATGGAACCGTTGTGTCACATTGAACCGTTGTGTCACATTGAACCGTTGTGTCACATTGAACCGTTGTGTCACATTGAATCGTTGTGTCACATTGAACCGTTGTGTCACATGGAACCGTTGTGTCACATTGAACCGTTGTGTCACATGGAACCGTTGTGTCGCATGGAACCGTTGTGTCACATGGAACCGTTGTGTCACATGGAACCGTTGTGTCGCATTGAACCGTTGTGTCACATTGAACCGTTGTGTCACATGGAACCGTTGTGTCACATGGAACCGTTGTGTCGCATTGAACCGTTGTGTCGCATGGAACCGTTGTGTCGCATGGAACCGTTGTGTCGCATGGAACCGTTGTGTCACATGGAACCAGTCTGCGAGTCCGCCAGTATTTGCCTCGTGCATGTGGTACTTTACCTCACATGGTTTGGTCGTCTTGAAACAACCTACATATCAAACAACATTCCTCTTCATACTTCTGTTTCATCAACTAAGCTGACTATCCTGGATTTCCATCTGGGAGGCTGAATACCCTGGATCTCCACCCGGGAGGCTAAATACCCTGGATCTCCACCCGGGAGGCTAAATACCCTGGATCTCCATCTGGGAGGCTGACTACCCTCGATCTTCATCCGGGAGGTTGACAACGCTCGATCTCAATCCAGGTTTGACGTAATGTCAACATCGAGTCAACACAAGAAGGGTCCAGCGAGTGACGTTGGTTTTTCATACAAACGTAACACAAATATGCCACGCATGTTACACATGTTACGGTGCCTTCACATGTTACGGTGCCTTCACATGTTACGGTGCCTTCACATGTTACGGTGCCTTCATATGTAGCTGCAACGACGATATGCGACGTCCTGTCACTTGAGTCTAACAGCAGCAGCAATTTGAGAGAGCGAGTTTATCAAATTGCTGCATGACATACAGAAAGGGAAAATATTATAAGTATGGAGGTGTAATTCGAATAATTATATGAAATAAATAAAATATAATATTATTAAGTTGATAGATTAATAGAATTAAGTTGTATGAAGACATGACAGAAAACCGGTCCCCTCCATCTACCCACGTGACCGAGTGAGTAGCTGATTCATGATTTAGCTAGGTGAATTGTAACACCAAATGGTTTGGTTTTTCAATTTAATATGGTTCGGAAATAACCAAGAAAACTACCGGATCTAGCATTCAAGAATAGAGAGGCGCCGAGTTTCTGGTTATAGTTCTCTTTCGGGTTCGCGTCTCTCACAGAGGCACCACTAGTTATGAGGACATTTCTTATGGTATCTTAATGTTCTTAGTGGTTTCTATAAGTTATACGACTTGTTTTATAAAGTTGTCTTACTTTGGTATTTTATAAACAACATTGATCAAACAAACTAGTAAACTAGTAACCATCCATAGAGGTCAGTGCAAGGGGTCACATCGATATGACAAGCAACAGTCAGCGTACCGCACGGACTATGATATATACACTTTAATGGTGATTTTGTTTTAAGATGTTGCAGGAACATTAACCATATTACACGACTTCGGTGATTTCACGAGACAAAACAAATACAATTTCTCGCGTGATTAATAAAGAACGCACAATGCCCGACTGGGTGTTGGCGACGCCGCCACCGTCACGAGCTGAACCACGTGACCAGCAAACAGCCGCTCGCGCCGACGCCGCGAGCTCACAGTGGCGAGCTTTGTGCGTCGTCTGCCTCTGGTAATTCTATACGGTTGATTTGGAGTGAGGGCTGCTTCCCCTAGGTGGCGGTATAAGACGCCCCCTATTGTCAGTCGGCTCCGTGCTGTCTGCGCCACAGTCCGTGCTCAGTCCGTGTTCACCGAGGCGTGCAGCACGCTCTCTGTGGCTAATTCGGCGCCTCCCTCGTCGGTCGCAGGCAGTGTCCACGACGGCAACAACCACTGGCCGTACAAAGACGATCGTGGTGAACTCGTCAGTCGCCCCCGATTCGACCCCGGCCTGGGTACGGCAGGCGAGCCTCGACCCCGGCCTGGGTACGGCAGGCGAGCCTCGACCCCGGCCTGGGTACGACAGGCGAGCATCGACCCCGGCCTGGGTACGGCAGGCGAGCATCGACCCCGGCCTGGGTACGACAGGCGAGCATCGACCCCGACTGCCCGACGCCGTCGAGTCTCACTCCTCCGCGGTCGCCCGGTCTCGGTGGCTGCTCCGACCGTCTCGGCGCCCCTCGGCTCCTAGCCCGTCACTACACTATGAAGACATTCCAGTGATGACGTCGTTGTGACGTAGTTGTGACGTCGTTGTGACGTCGTTGTGACGTCGTTTATTCCTTCCAACGACGTTCTCCGTCAGGGCGAATCGGCTGAGGTGGCTGACCCCGACTTTAGAAACTAGTGGTCGTTTTTTCTGTCCTGCAAAAAATTATTACCACTTTTTATCTTCGCCGCCACATTACGGTACTTTTTATCAATACGTCAAACGATCTTTGCCACTACCCTAGACTGGTGAAGTAGAATAATGGTTTCCTTGTTAAAAACGGAATCTATGTTCGGGTATTTATAACGGTTTTTAACCATAATTGTGTAGTTCTAGCCGGTTTCCAAGACTTGGCACATTCTATTAACTGACTGGACTGTTGGAGACCAGCGGTGTCTCGCGGGGCCTCGTGGGGCCTCGTGGGGCCTCGTGGGGCCTCGTGGGGCTTCGTGGGTCCTCGTGGGGCCTCGTGGGGCCTCGTGGGGCCTCGTGTGACCAGACCGCGCAGACACGAAGTCTGTACTCAGCTACCGAGGAAAGACCGCCGTGTAACGTATAGTTGTGCAGTCGCCGATAGTAAAAGCCAGGTTTCGACTCCAATCCTGTCTTGCCTAAGACGCAGATCCCGTGTACACACATTCAATGTAGCTGCACACCTGGTTAACTTTTAGAAGTTAAATTGAAAGAAAGAATTTTGTTCACCGTGAATAAAGACATCTTTGAACAATTATACGGCCTGTTTGACGTTTTCTTCTTCGTTGATTTGTACACAAACTCATCAATTATCATCTACATTATTGCATATTTTGTGGGTGGCCAGAAACAAACTATATTTAGGTACAGTTACGACAAAAAACTTAAATGCTAGCTTTACATCCACTGTGATGCTATCGGCTCTTTTCGACCAAAATAATATCACGGCCGCTTGGAAACATACCTATACACCAAGATGATAGAAGTATTTGTTGAGCTATAGTTTGTTTAGATTTTGGAAAGCATTTAGAAAATATGTCATATTGTTAATGCACATCATTTGTAGAAGACGCTGCGCTACTTATTTCTGAATCCTCACCGAACTTCCCTGCACGAAACAGCGCATCTATAACAACCGTCGCAAAACGCGAACGAGGCTGTTACGTCGTATAGTTTGACTTGAAACACGCGACTTGTTGAGTCTGTGAAACGATTACAAAGATACAAAATCTGATCGTTTTTTATCGTAAGAAAACGTTATATAATATAAATCATATATTCTAACGCACTGACTGTCCAAATGTGTTTTAAATTGACCACACATTGTTGTAGTTTGACCATTATATATGTTTAATTTAAATGTTTCGCCACAAACATCCTATATTGCCTGCTGAACAGCAAGGTCAATATTCATAAACAGATAACGGTAAAATTACATTTTTAAACTGTGGTTCATTAAAATACACTTGGACGGTCAAGATTAGAATATTTATAGTTCAAAAAAAAATAAAAATAGAGTTCATACATTTTACGAGCATCAAATGACGAGCTGCCTCTCTGGCGCTGTGACTACGATCCCGGGTCGTTCAGAGGCCGCTCGCGTAGTCGCTGCTAATTACTTGTGCTTTTCACGTTTTGCATGTATTTATTGTTTCGTCAAACCAACATATTCTTACAAAGGTAATCATGTGTTGTATTACAATACAATGAATGTGAGATTAATAAGGAATACAACGTATATTGCGGTCTGCCAGTTTGGGTGATACGACTGTCAAGTTTTCATAAATTCTCACGTAATTTTTACTCGCAGCGAATGAAAATATACACTAAGGTAGGCCGTGCGGTGACATCGGGTGTAAGACTATAATTATATACTTATTATATTATTATTATATAATTGTATACTTATTCGTCCACATCCGGAGCTTAATCGTTCAGAAGATGATTCGGCTCATTCGTTAATAGTCGAAGCTTATACTTATACTTATACTTATACTTGTACTCGTACTCGTACTCGTACTCGTACTCGTACTCGTACTCGTACTCGTACTCGTACTCGTACATATATTTATTCACACGTTACTCTTGTGGTTGTACACATACCGTATTATTTGACAAATTTCAAAAATTGACAAGAAGCTTGTTGAAAATGGTGGGACGAAGTTAGGTGCAAACACATATTTTTGCAATCGGAAGTCCTTTTGTTAAACCCTTTAAGACACGCGAAAATGTCTACTATATCATTGAAAATATATATAATCATCATCGTAGTACAACTGCTAATAACAACAGAATCGTAACAATAACCGTAATAACATAATTGTCATAATAATAATAACGGCATTATTGTTATCGTTATCGTTATCGTTATCGTTATCGTTATCGTTATCACTATAGTTATCGTTTTCCTTATCCTTATATTATTATTAAACATTTCTTACTTTAATTTTGTAACGGTTCCGTAACAACCACGCCAACAGGCACGACAAGGGAGATGTGTGACCACGTCGCCAATGTTCAGTTAAAGCAATCGCTGTTGTTAATCCACTGGAACACGACACCATAACGATCTGTCCAAGCTATCTTTGCATCGAGGCTGCTAAACCAATCAAACGTAATTTGGCGTCAAATTCTATAATTTCTCCAGTCAACGACGTCCGAATACAGCGGAGTCTGCGTAGACGGAGGCCTCCACGACAACACGGCTCTATACGGAGTCTGCGTAGACGGAGGCCTCCACGACAACACGGCTCTATACGGAGTCGGCTTTGACGGAGGCCTCCACGACAACTCGGCTCTATACGGAGTCTGCGTTGACGGAGGCCTCCACGACAACTCGGCTCTATACGGAGTCTGCGTTGACGGAAGCCTCCGCTACAACACGGCTCTATACTGAGTCGGCGTTGACGGAAGCCTCCGCTACAACACGGCTCTATACTGAGTCGGCGTTGACGGAGCCTCCACGGCAACACGGCTCTATACTGAGTCGGCGTTGACGGAGCCTCCACGGCAACACGGCCCTAACGACACTAACGGTTCTAGACGACGAGTTAACCACCGTCAGTTTCCCTTCGATCAATCTACGAATCCATTCACACGCACGCGTGCGAAAATTACCACAAGCGGCCAGCGGTCAGCAGTCAGCGGGGGGGGGATAATTTGTACTGGACGCGCTGTAAGTGACTTGAAATGAGAATGTTGACGGTTATTTGGCGAGGTGTGAGAATAACGGCCGATTGTGTGGCGACGTCACAACGAGGAACGTAAATGCGAGGGCACGCAATGGCAGCGACGCATACTATGTGTCCACGGAGGGCGTGAGAACAAGTGGTCAGTAAACGTTGAACACATCACGTGGACACTGGGCAACATTCTGACCAGGTGTCGGACATAGATATTCTTATCAAGTTTGGAGTGAATTGTGGGGCATATGGATTAATGTAGCCAATTTACACACATCTTCGAGTGTATTATACACAACGTAAACTAGTTCCATTTGTTGAGTGACAAAGTCAGTCATTCGCCACAATGGCTAATATTACAAATGCTGAATATGCATAATTGGCCTAAAACGGTAATTTGGCCAATTACATGTTTGCAAACACCGAAATCATGTACTTCAAATTCCACTCAGTTTGTAGAGGTAAAATTCCGTGGTGATAAATGATACCGTGGTTTAGTGTATCACTTAGGAGTCAAACATAAAGCACATCCCAGAATTCACGAGAAATGCGATGATCTGTTGAGCAGAATCTAGCACGCCACCTATAGTGAATATACAGCAAGAACAGGGGCGATGTCGGCACAATGGTCGGTAAACGAAACGAACTTTTGCATCACATCGAATGTTTGCTGGCACGCCCACGATTTGCCATAATATAGGGTCTAGCAACAATGTTGTTTTTATTTTATTTAAAATGTTCGAACACACGCACGCACGCACGCACGCACGCACGCACGCACGCACGCACACACACACACACACCATATCGTAAACGGAGTCGTGAAATTGTTCTATTCAAATGTTTTAATTCTTTTTCTCTGATCAAACGGCAACGGTACTTGTGAACAGAAATACAGAATTAAACAGGTAAAGTCGTATCAGTAGATTCAGTACACAGTTGTCTTGCTTTAAATAATCTACGGTGCTTAATATACGGTTATACAGTTGAGCAGTTTGGGCTTACATGCCGATTGGCACGCAAGGCTTACAGTGCATATATAGAGCACATATATGCCAGTCGGGTCTCTCTGAATATATATAAATATAGCGAATGTCTTCAGATGCTATTACCAAACTGCATAACCGAACATGTCCGCTTCGTCGAGTACAACTCGCTGTGACGTCACCTCAAGAGAGATGACGTCATGTTCAATTTTCAGGAATATTTTATACAAGTCACTGAAATCTCGTCACATCGTCCGTATTTTACAAAAAACATCCTATAATTACTGGTCAATGATCATCATAATAATAGTTACATTAACCTTTATATAGCAACAGCGACAGAATAAGAGATCAACACAAGATGACATTAAACTTAGTTAAATAATAATTAACATACAAGAACACACTATAATGTCATTTACAGAAGTTCGTGTGTCGGACTCGATGACCCTCTCCATACTGGACACGTGGACTCGATGGCCCTCTCTATACTGGACACGTGGAGGAATGTCTCTGTCGTGTCAACCGTTTGGCAATATTCTGCGCGAGTCATCGACCCAGCGACGTCAGTTTCAGGCATCCAGTTTTACGATGAGAGCGCACGTTTTGGCCAAATTATAGAAACGTCACTGTGTATTGTGTATTGTGTACTGTGTACTGTGTACTGTGTACTGTGTACTGTGTACTGTGTACTGTGTACTGTGTACTGTGTACTGTGTCGCACAAAACGAACATTAATTTAAAAAAAAAATCAACAATGGAAAATAATAGCGAGAAATAATAGTCGGCGCCCGACGACGAGCCATTCTTGGTTTTTGTTTTCTAACTGATACCAAAATCACGAATGCAATCAAATAGCAATTACGAATTCAGAATAAATCATAACATTACAAAACTGCATGACCTACGCGATTGATCATCATATGGCAAGTCACTTGACGCAGAATTTAACGTTATTCGGGTAGCTAAAGATGTCGTGCTATGACGTCATTTCACAGTACGCTTTACTATTACAGCGCGGTGCTTGGCGGGATCTTGCGCTTCCGATTTGTACGGGCGTGTCATGACTATTGAGTGTACGATGTGTTCGTTTCGTCTGCATCACTGCTACTGCTGTTGTTCTAGTTGTTCGTTAGCTGCAACGTATGTTCGTTGTTGACCGGGCCGGGTCGGTGCCCTCGACACTGCGTGACGTCAGCCGCTTGTGTCACTAAAGCGTCAATGTCGCCTATGTCATAATGATGCCATGAACGTTCATAGCTACAACTGTTCGACGTCACACAGTGAGACAAGAACGCCGACACGAACAGCGTCACGAACACGATCCTTCGCACGAACGCGAACAGTCAATCTCCACCGCAAAGGAACGGGCACAGTGTTGTGTGCGGCTAATACTTATCATCCGCGGGTGAGATTGCGCACGCACGAACGCTCGCACATATACACACGCATTGTTCGCGTCCGACTGTACACGACTATATATACGATATAAATTAAGTGATTACACAGGATGCATGCGCCCTCCAGGACCGCCGCCCCCGCAGTCTGGGGACGGGCGGTCACGTGGACATCACGTGAGGAGCGACGGTTGGTGGGGGGCTATATTCTGCGAGTACCATGAGTACTGGCCGATGCCGGGCGTCATGTACATGTTGCTGCTATACGAGTTGGGTGTGTGCGTAGGGGGCCCCACGGGCACGCCGTTCGACGAAATGTCCGCCCACGTGGCTCCTGACGACGGGGGCGACACGGAGTCGGGGTGGGGTAGATGGGGAGGGTGCGCCAGCATGGTCAAAAGTGGCGGACCCTGCTGCTGCTGGGTCTGCTGCTCCTGGTGGTGTTGATGCTGCTGTTGTAGCTGCGGCGCCTGGGACGGGTTGCCGAGGCCGTTCTGTTGCGGCGCGGTCGGCTGAGGTGTCGGGGTGTTCCCCTCGTTCGACCCGTGAGTTCCCGGGGACATTCCCGGGTTGCCCTGTGGTGTCGTGGGTTGTTGTCCCCCCGGCTGCGATCCCGGCTGTCCCGGAGATGGGGACTGTTTCAGGATCTTCTTGTACTTGGAACGACGGTTCTGGAACCAGATCTTCACCTGCGAACACAAAGAAACGGGATTAAACTATGATGGCGATTTGTCATCCAAAACACTGCGGTTGTTCGTGTGTATGTGGATGTACGTGTGTATGTACATGAGAATATTAATTCACACGTACTCGTGACCTTCATTACATTTCATTTTCACGACCATATATCATCAACAAAGTCCCCGTTTTAACATTCAATCGCACACGACGCATCTGGCGCGCGGTCTGATCTCCGCCAGTGGTGAGAATAACTCCTAATTCACTTAAGCCTGCTGTTCTGTGCGCATTTTCCGCGCTTCGTTTGCAATAACTTTCCGATTTAAACTGGTTACTACAATGCAACACGCGATTGGTTTACGCCAGCGGAGTAGCTCAGCCTTGTCGCAGACTTAATTGAATTACTCGTACGCGTTCGTTCGGTTGACAACGTTGATGCAGAACGGGCCCGGACGGTAATAGAAGCTTCGCTGGTTCGAACAAGTTTTGCTATAAATAAGACATTAGCAAAGAAAGTCGAGCCCGTTCTCACGCCTGAACACCCCCGGTAGAGTTACCTCCGCCTTCAATGGGACAAACCCCGCCTGTGTCGTTCCCTCGCGGGTAACGTTTCACAGGCTGTCGCTTCGGCTAAACCCACAAACAATGTCGACCGTCACGCATGATTGCATGCAAGTCGACCGGCACGCATGATTGCATGCAAGTCGACCGGCACAGTGCCAACATAATATTTTCTTCAAAATGCATTGCATAAAATCTAACACTGACCACAGCCGTCGTCGCTTTGCTGAAACAAAGACCCGCCAAACTTAACAATGAAGGTATGACTCGGAGTCTATCTGACGAGGCGATGGCGTTGACAAGATTGTGACGACGGAGCGCTCGGACACATATAGCTGTCGCAGTGAGAGGCCATCAATGCAATCAGCGCCACCATTGTGTCTTATACATTTCATTTAGCGACAGCGTCATAATTACGACGACTTAAAAAAAACGTTTCGATCAACATCTGGCGGGTCGGTGGTAGAGGTCAGGGAGACCCTCCCCGAGCAAACGTATAGTAGCACTTAAGCAATTTGGTTAATTGGGTCGTTATTTAATGTGACCAAGCTTAAGTGGTTATTACGCATGCTGGCGCATGCGCGCGACTACGCACAGTTTTACACGCACGATTTGGCGCAATCTTACTGGCTGCCACGATNTATATTCCCAATACACTATATAGCTCCCACGTGACATTCTGAAGAGGTTCAAACTCCTCAGCGCCACCTCCCGGTGCCTAACTCGGAAGTCGATGGGTTGGAACAGACGTCGTCACGTGAACCGTGTAAAATATAAGCTCGCCGTGAATCCACTGGCAGAAAATCGGCTAATGCAGCGTAAACAAGCCGGGCTTTGCTCTAACAGGGCAATGCCCCGAACACAGCGGTAATTTCACCATAAACCCCGTCATCCATTCTTACCCTGGACACTCGACTGAACACCTCGCTATGGGTGGACATTGCACACATTCTATGCTTTTCTATGTCGTCACATTTGAGTTTCGCAGTTAATATAAACGCCGGCGCCAGTGACAGTTTGGGCCGCACGCGCTGGAGCAGAGACGCGTTCTCGTAACAGTCTAACAGTTTCACTGTTGATATTAAATGAAAGTTCCATATTAAATTGTTTGCCCTACAATGCATTCAATTAATATTGTTAAAGTGTTGCAAAATCGCTTAACCAACTCTCGCATAAGCGTGCGATCCAAATCCTCTCATGCAAACGACTTCATGAAAACGGTTCTAAACGATAAAACGTTGTGCTTTGTTTCAGTTGGATTTACTAATAACCATATATTTTGTTTTATAAGTTAACGAATTATATAATTACATACAGTCAAACCTCCTGATGTGACCGCTCAATGGATGACCGAAAGTATAGTCTGTTAACACGGTTTGTATCTTAAACACGTGGCAGTGCGGGAGGAGTTGACAGTGGTCTCGTGATGCGGTCGCTTGAGCAGGTTTGACTACGTCCTTATCGGTATCATTTAATAAAAATTACATTGTGTAGTAAAACATATTTATATTAACACTGAGCCTGCGGTTTGCACGAAAAGAAAGTTCATGACGGGGCCTGTCGTCACGACGGACTGAGTCACGCAAAGGCGCTGCAACTAACGGTCACCATCTACCGACATGAATATCGATATAACTGCACAGTCATGCTTGAACTCTGCGAGCGCACTTCGATAGACAACTATTAATCAGAATGCACCAACATCAAAACGTTATCAAATTATGATCAGTTTTTCAGATAACACGCGCTGACATTAAATGGCCTGACTTATTTAGATCGGACGTTTGGTCGCTTTGTTTACAGCAGTGGCGCCACTTTGTGAGACTTTGTTTACAGCAGTGGCGCCACTTTGTGAGACTTTGTTTACATTAGTGGCGCCCCTTTGTGAGACTTTGTTTACAGCGGTGGCGCCCCTTTGTGAGACTTTGTTTACAGCAGTGGCGCCTCTTTGTTAGACTTTGTTTACATCAGTGGCGCCACTTTGTGAGACTTTGTTTACATCAGTGGCGCCCCTTTGTGAGACTTTGTTTACATCGGTGGCGCCCCTTTGTGAGACTTTGTTTACAGCGGTGGCGCCCCTTATTGAGACTTTGTTTACAGCGGGGGCGCCCCTTTGTGAGATTGCAGTCACTGCACGCTCGCTACAAGAAGGAGTGGAACTCTTGCTCTGGCGAGATGCCAAGAAGACGTTCACTCCCGTGTTTCTAGTCGCGTCCACAGCTATGGTTTAAGCGCTAAGTTGCCCACTGAACAATCAGCCATGTTTATTGATATATGTCAGACCTACATTTAAATTATTTGTTCTCGATCGAACAAAGAACGTTAACTTTAGCTGTGGTTAAGTTCGTTGACTAGTTTGTTTTCGACCTCAATGGCGCAGAGCATTGTACCTCGCTACGCCGCTTACGTCAGTCAGTGGGCGCGTGGTTTGTGTTAAAACACGGGGCTAACGCATGTTATACGTTGATTTGCGTTGGTCTTACGTTGACGTAAATCGCTACAGCTTGTGTTGGCGTCTCGCGAACACGATACGCCCACGTTGTGCTTCCATTCATCGAGCTCCCTACTCAACATGCCGACCAGCCTCAGCAGGCTGAAGATTGACTTTCAACAGCATAAGGAACAAACGGAGACTCGACGACCAACACCGTTTTAGGTTTCGTCAGTTTTCCGTCGCGTTGAGGCGAGCGGGACTGAGCTCGTCTGTAAGACGGCCACGGTGCCAGAACGCCGTGGGCGGAGGTCCGCGATGACCTCGCCGATACGGCGACGTGCTTGACAGACCTCGGTGTGCAGGGCGCGTTAGATCCCCACGCTGATACGGCCGCCTTCTGCGAGAGGCGAAACGCCGCCGCTGCCGATTCACTGGTCGTGATCGTTATCCGTCATCTGACGATCGATTCACAACCCGCGACGCCTGACGCCCGTCAAAGGAGCCAGCCCCAGGCGATGGACCCACGGACAAGTGCATGTGACGATGGCCTCACCTCTACTGACGGTGGCCGAACCTTAAAGAGGTCGCCGCGATATTGACAGAATGTGAACACGCGAGACCAAGTGTCGCTCAAACTAGATTGTTGAATGTTTTCGACAGAAGCAGGCAGGGTTGTCTTGTATTGCTAAGTTTACCTGCGCTAGCACGTTCTCTTGTTGTTAGTATGAAATTGCCTCATTTACGCAGCGGCCTAGTTAAACCAGTTGTCCCAGATAGGTGCAATTTTAGTTTTTTTTACAATCGTTTATTCTATTCGACGATAAACGAGGTACCTAATTTATATCTCATTACATGTGTTTAGCATGATCCACCAACAAAGCAACTTACTAAAATGAAATTAGGTGATTCATTAGTAATTAGCATCTACTGATAACGAAACACCTTCGATTCAGTCAGCACATATAATCGTAAATGTCAGTCGTTGGCGAGATTTACTAAAGGGAACATTAAAACTACATGTTATACATTTCAAGAACATTTTATATTTCTAAAATGGTGTTGTATCAAACTGATTAATGATTTGTCTTTGTTAGCTTTAAAATTACTTTAGCAAAACCGTTGATATTTTTCTATCGGACTTTGTTCCACGCCCAGCCAAGGCCGCAAGAGGGAACGAACGAAGTGCCGGAGGCCGGGAATCGTCATACGCACAATATATGGGGGGAGCAGGCCCCCTAGAAAATATTTGCATTACAAATATAGCTTACTGTCAGCTGGCGCAATCTTCAGGCAAATGTATTATATATAGGGTTATTCTACGTCATGGATGTTTACATTTGGAAATATGCATTGACAATATTAACACAAGGGCATTTAACACTTTAAAATGTGTATATTAATTCGATATGAGATCTTAGATGAATAAGTATGAGTGTATGAATGAACACGTACTTGTTATTCCTTATATATATATATATATATATATATATAAGGAATAACAAAAGTACGTGTTCATTCATACACTCATACTTATTCATCTAAGATCTCATATCGAATTAATATACACATTTTAAAGTGTTAAATGCCCTTGTGTTAATATTGTCAATGCATATTTCCAAATGTAAACATCCATGACGTAGAATAACCCTATATATAATACATTTGCCTGAAGATTGCGCCAGCTGACAGTAAGCTATATTTGTAATGCAAATATTTTCTAGGGGGCCTGCTCCCCCCATATATTGTGCGTATGACGATTCCCGGCCTCCGGCACTTCGTTCGTTCCCTCTTGCGGCCTTGGCTGGGCGTGGAACAAAGTCCGATAGAAAAATATCAACGGTTTTGCTAAAGTAATTTTAAAGCTAACAAAGACAAATCATTAATCAGTTTGATACAACACCATTTTAGAAATATAAAATGTTCTTGAAATGTATAACATGTAGTTTTAATGTTCCCTTTAGTAAATCTCGCCAACGACTGACATTTACGATTATATGTGCTGACTGAATCGAAGGTGTTTCGTTATCAGTAGATGCTAATTACTAATGAATCACCTAATTTCATTTTAGTAAGTTGCTTTGTTGGTGGATCATGCTAAACACATGTAATGAGATATAAATTAGGTACCTCGTTTATCGTCGAATAGAATAAACGATTGTAAAAAAAACTAAAATTGCACCTATCTGGGACAACTGGTTTAACTAGGCCGCTGCGTAAATGAGGCAATTTCATACTAACAACAAGAGAACGTGCTAGCGCAGGTAAACTTAGCAATACAAGACAACCCTGCCTGCTTCTGTCGAAAACATTCAACAATCTAGTTTGAGCGACACTTGGTCTCGCGTGTTCACATTCTGTCAATATCGCGGCGACCTCTTTAAGGTTCGGCCACCGTCAGTAGAGGTGAGGCCATCGTCACATGCACTTGTCCGTGGGTCCATCGCCTGGGGCTGGCTCCTTTGACGGGCGTCAGGCGTCGCGGGTTGTGAATCGATCGTCAGATGACGGATAACGATCACGACCAGTGAATCGGCAGCGGCGGCGTTTCGCCTCTCGCAGAAGGCGGCCGTATCAGCGTGGGGATCTAACGCGCCCTGCACACCGAGGTCTGTCAAGCACGTCGCCGTATCGGCGAGGTCATCGCGGACCTCCGCCCACGGCGTTCTGGCACCGTGGCCGTCTTACAGACGAGCTCAGTCCCGCTCGCCTCAACGCGACGGAAAACTGACGAAACCTAAAACGGTGTTGGTCGTCGAGTCTCCGTTTGTTCCTTATGCTGTTGAAAGTCAATCTTCAGCCTGCTGAGGCTGGTCGGCATGTTGAGTAGGGAGCTCGATGAATGGAAGCACAACGTGGGCGTATCGTGTTCGCGAGACGCCAACACAAGCTGTAGCGATTTACGTCAACGTAAGACCAACGCAAATCAACGTATAACATGCGTTAGCCCCGTGTTTTAACACAAACCACGCGCCCACTGACTGACGTAAGCGGCGTAGCGAGGTACAATGCTCTGCGCCATTGAGGTCGAAAACAAACTAGTCAACGAACTTAACCACAGCTAAAGTTAACGTTCTTTGTTCGATCGAGAACAAATAATTTAAATGTAGGTCTGACATATATCAATAAACATGGCTGATTGTTCAGTGGGCAACTTAGCGCTTAAACCATAGCTGTGGACGCGACTAGAAACACGGGAGTGAACGTCTTCTTGGCATCTCGCCAGAGCAAGAGTTCCACTCCTTCTTGTAGCGAGCGTGCAGTGACTGCAATCTCACAAAGGGGCGCCCCCGCTGTAAACAAAGTCTCAATAAGGGGCGCCACCGCTGTAAACAAAGTCTCACAAAGGGGCGCCACCGATGTAAACAAAGTCTCACAAAGGGGCGCCACTGATGTAAACAAAGTCTCACAAAGTGGCGCCACTGATGTAAACAAAGTCTAACAAAGAGGCGCCACTGCTGTAAACAAAGTCTCACAAAGGGGCGCCACCGCTGTAAACAAAGTCTCACAAAGGGGCGCCACTAATGTAAACAAAGTCTCACAAAGTGGCGCCACTGCTGTAAACAAAGTCTCACAAAGTGGCGCCACT
>SDWI01001498.1:61297-91887 GCA_009193005.1 Lamellibrachia luymesi | reverse complement strand
ATAGAGAAAGGGAGACGGAGACAGAGACAGAGAGATAAATATTATTCCATATTAATATTGCATTAGTGCATTCGGTTTTGTGAAATAATGTGTGCTTTCATCAATACAACCCAGCTCGTTCCTCTGACAAACAGAGATACTACCTGAATTTCCATAGCTTGGTTAATATTTACACACACAAGTGTTTAATGTTGGCTGCGGTTCTCTATTGTCTTTCAAAAAGTCGCCTGGAGCACGTGTTTCTCATTGTCTATGTGTTAGTCATTGTAACAGAAAGACAGCAGCCAAGCTGAACAGATATTAAATAACAGTAATACAGTCGTGAGTGCACATGTTTTCCGTTTCATAGCGTGGTCTACCAATTTAATGTCAGGCGATATTCTTAAATATTGGGCCTCTTGTCGCCAATTTGTCTCGAATCCACAAAGTGGGTATACGCCATTGATTCTCTCTGACAATATTGACAAGCAACTGCGACATTTTATCAGTAAACGATTAATGCCGTCGACAGTTTCAATTGTATTTGTTCGTGTTCTTTTGTGTAAACATTTCACACCAATATAGCCGAGTAGTATTACACAGACTGTTCAGAACTGAGTCATTGCAGGTGCCGTTACATATCGTGAGCCACGAATCATGGCAAGACTCTACAGTTTTGACGTGTGCTGAAAGGTAAGAAATAAACGGTTACATGTTTGATAAATTATGCGTGCGCATTTGCTATGTTTGTGTTATCCAATAGTTAACTAAATAACACACATAAGGCTGGAATTTTGACTTTATAAAAAAATAACGTGTTAATAGTGTGGTAAAAAATTGGTTTGTGCACACAACATTCCATTAAAATCGTAGGACTAGCAGGAAATGATTGAAACAAAACAAAAACAATATAAACGATATACTCACACAATTGTGAAATCGGAAGAAAAGAAAATAAGGATCCACATTTCTCCAAAGACGAATGTACGAACAATAAACATATCAATGCAAGTTATGGCTTTGACAGAGGGATACATGTAAGAAAATCGTGCTGTCTACATCATAATTACTGATATTTATGTTTTAGAATTATGTATGCTGCTAAAATGATAACGTAATTTATTGATAAATTAATGACAGTTTAATATTATCGGAGGATAATGTAAAACGCACAGAATCTGTTTGGCTTAATGTTTAGATTGTTTTAGTATGTAACCTGTTGCGCCACTACACGGCCGCATGGTACACTAATGGGTGACTCAGCCTGCCCCGCTTGGCCTCCCCCTTTGTGAGATCCTAGATACGCCACTGAACAAGAAGAAGGCATTACGTATGCATATGATAAAGTAGGAGACGGAAACCGTGACATGGTGTTTACAGTGAATAACACAACATGCAGAAAACATGAGTTAGGCATGCCATTCTAAAATAGTAAAATATTATAATGCAAGGTTTCAAGTTGATAAATGATTACAAAGGGAGTGTAAATAATGGAATAGGTTGTGCAGGGCTGGAAGCAGCATGCAGAACATTTCGGCTTGTGTTGTATTATAAATAGAAGAGTGTTTTGATTCGAAACAGTGATCGATCAATTGTATTCCAACAAGTAAGCAATAATTGTATCTTTCAAACAAATATTGTTTCGTCTCCCGCGTGCTGCAATACAGGTGAGATGGGCGGGAAAGCGGAAAATTCGGACGGGAGTAGAGGGCTGAAGGGCGTGTGGCGCGGCTTCACCGACACAACGACATCGCACGGCGTTTCTCACGTCCACAGAGCTTATGGTAAGTCAACTCTGTGTGCTCAATGAACTGATTGTGTTTTGGTTAAACGCCTGTACCTGTGCGCGACCATTCAAGTAAATCACATGTATCGTGTTCCTTAGATTTGTTTCACCAACGACCAAAAGGACACAAACAGAAACTTCTATTACAACCTCCGGTGAAAATCGTGTCAGTCGGGAATCAATGTTAGGTCCATACGTCCATTACCAAAACTTGGGCTTAAGAGAGCCATCAAACCATGTTCCCGGGCACGCCTACACAATGTCAACCCCATATATGTGGGCCTCGGGCACGCCTACACAGTGTCAACCCCTTACATGTGGGCCCCGGGCACGCCTACACAATATCAACCCCTTACATGTGGGCCCCGGGCACGCCTACACAATGTCAACCCCTTACATGTGGGCCCCGGGCACGCCTACATAATGTCAACCCCATACATGCAGACAGACACAGCCACAAGTAACTGTGTTGTATATATGGAAATAAACATAAACGTGAATTTTTTTACCTCAGTCGGAAATACGAATAAGCAGGGAGAGACTGACCATGAGATCAACATGGTCTTGCATAGAACTAACCGTGAACAAGGATGTGTTACGCGAGAGTACCGTATTACACTCGTATAGAAAGGGCTACTGACAATGGAACGCAGTAATAATTGCCATTGCTAAGCAACAATGCAGTAGTGCCCGCTAGTACGACGACAAATATAAACTAGTCATGCCTTTGGTCGTTGTGTGTGTCTGCGGTAAGCGCTGCTCGACATTTGTTGTCGCAATAGTCAGTAATACTGCCTCAACTACTTATACGATTCTTCCGCCGGCAATCCACAAATACTGATGTAACGTGTGTGTTATATATGCTAAGATGCAGAGTCGCTATCAGGCCGAACATATTTATTTTTCAATCAGTCACACGCACGCACGCACGCACGCACGCACGCACGCACGCACGCACGCACGCACGCACGCACGCACGCACGCACGCACGCACGCACGCACGCACGCACACACACACACACACACACACACACACACACACACGAAGTAATTAGTGTTTAATATGTTTAATGGATGGATGCAGGCAACCTTCTCGTGGACAAATGAGTAAGGTGCTTAAGGCTTTACTCAAAGTCGCGCAAATCGTCCACCAGGTCAGAAGAACCGATGCTGCTCCTGTATCCATACGAAAAAGGAAGAATGTGGTGTGAAAGTTCAAAGACAGTCACATCCAAAAATATCCAAGGAGGCAAAGAAAAAAATATGCGAAGTGACCCCGGTCAACATAAAAGCCAGTGGACAATTCATGACACGTAAATGCATTTTAATGCGTATATTATGGTCCGTATAAAGTAGCGCGGCAGGTGAAATGTGATAGCTAATGTGCACATATTACACAATACAGGTTGTGACAAATGCATCAAGAAGAGTGCACGAACATCAAATGTGCGCTCTAGTGCATAATATGCAATATATAGTTAAGGAGAATCACAATGTAATTACTGGATGGGCTAAAACGATCCGATAATAAATGTGTTCGTGTAGGTGTCGTGAAGAGATGTTTCTGGGGTCTGATGACGGTCATCTGCGTATCAGTTCTCGTCCTTCATCTGACCATGTCCTGCATCCAGTACTTCTCGCACGAGACCGCAGTCAGCGTCTCCTTGGTAACACGTCGTCAGCTGACCTTCCCTGCCGTGACGATCTGTAACCTGAACCCGGTGAAGCAGTCAGCGGTGTCCGAGAGCTCGGCCTTGAGTCGACTCATCAACGACGACAAGCGGAGGAGGAAGAAGAGAGCGGCAGATCCGAGGCCGTTGGTAGAAATACCTTTTGGTACGCATACATCAAAGCGTTCGTAACATATGTTAAATGACTAGTCAATGATAACCACATCGCATGTAAATGCATATGTACGCATATATGCATGTATATAATACGTATTTATGTATTTCGTTTATGGTTTTCTCCGTGGCTTCGTCGCTGTCCCTCTCCATTCTGGGTATAGGAAGACACTTGTTTTTACCCTCCCTTATTGCAACTGTTTCCTCCGAGAGTTCGTTCCAGAGGCGGTCGGCGGTTAATAAGAATTCACTCGTATGGCTAGGAGTGTTCGGTGCTGGTATTGCCACGGCCACAGTGTTGTGATGTGTTGATGTTGGTGGCTCGTCGTGGTACACGTGGATGAGGAAGCATTCCACTCAGTAGGATCGGTGCATCTCCATGGTATATACAGTGATACAGGGTGAATGCACCAACTGTCCTTTGCGCTAGTTGCTGACTAGCATTTCTACCTCTGACAGAGCGGTGATTTTGGTAGCTCTTTTCTGGATGGCATCAAATCTGCTTCTAGCGATATCTCAGATGAGATATATTCATATTAGTTATTACCGTGCTGATTTTGGGTTCAATCACAGTGTCACCTTTTCAGCCGGCCAAGCCGCTTTCGCGCATCCTTTGCAATCGTGTTGCCTACTGCAGAGCGATCGACTATCAGTCGATAGGACCGGAGTTCGAGTCGACATGCAGTAATTCCGAAACTTGAACAACTTTGTTCACCACACGTTTCCCCAGTTCACTCAGATGTATAAACGAGTGCATATATATATATATATATATATATATATATATATATATATATATATATATATATATACAGTGATGGGATTCCAGTAATGGAATTATAAGACCGAACAGTTTTCGCGCAGAAATTGTAGCGTGGCTGTATGTTTCATTAGAAGTTGAAATGGTAATGGCGTGAACAGGTTAGTCGGCTAATCATTACATATTTCCTATATTTGACTAACAATACTAGTCAGTAGACAACGTCGATACATTTGTTTAAATAGTTTGATAATATTGACATTGCACATCCTAATGTGTCTTCACTAAGAAACAGTTTTCGACATTCCCATCTATTTCCACGAGGACATCTTTTAATCGCGGAATTTCGGTTCCATACCTTCTGCAGGTTGTCCTTCCCAGATGTACACGTCCACGGCTGGTTCTATGTGCTACTGGGTCCCGGACAAAGAGCAAATGTTGGATTTCGACGATGCGTTGAATCGCTGTAGAAAAGAAGGCGGTGAGTTGGCTACCTTAGAGCGGCGAGAGCAGCTTCAACACGTGAATAGAACAGACGCGCTGAATGGAACGGAAGACAGACCGTAAGCAGAGTTTTATTCGAAAGCAATTATCACCATATTGGACATCGTTGAGCTAAGGCCCGTTCACATGTGCGATTAGTCCAATTAATTGCTCGCCAGACCAATTTGCGAGGCCGTTTTTTAGCTGTGGCCAATCAGCGGACCGAGTGCAGGTGTACACAAACGTCATTTAGCTGCGTTTTGTCATACAGCACGGTAGCATCCGACCAATTGAGCAATTAATCGCTCGTGTGAACGAGCCTTTAGTGGTTGTTGCGTTTTGCTTCACATTATTATGAACACGTGCATGCGAATGTATTGTGTTCGTGAGGTGTCGAGTGTTATTTTATTTTATATTAGTTGTTCTCGTCGTCCCTACATCATCGTAATTCTTGAGAACATATCGTAAACTTTAGTTAATGTCCCGGACACTTGACAAGCGAAAGCAGTGAAGGAGGTAAAATTGTGTTCGTCGACATCCGGTTTCGTTTGTACCACAATGCTTACATAGACAACATTAGTTCTCGACACTAAAGCCATGAACACTGCGATATATATTTTATTGTAACAGGATTAGTATAAGATATACTATACTATCAGATAATACGCATGGTATTTATGTCCCACAGTTTCGCACACCACCGCTGTGCTTTTTTTTGTGCTCCAGCTGTGCGAGTAATGTACTGTGTAGGAAATTCTCTAGTGCCAATTTTGTCTGAATGGGCGGGTATTTCCTTACTATTGAAGACCATCTGGTAGGTGGCGTGGCTGTAGCATTGGTGTCACACGATGGCTAGGGAACCAGTCTGGAGCTGTTGCCCACACTACCATCTGGTGGTCTGACAAGTAAATTGGCAGATTCAAAGCGAAATTACGGTATTATTGACGTATGTAAGACCCCCACATCCCGTCTTAGAGCTTCCAAATGATGTACGGTATAGTTTGTATTCCTTTTCTGTTGGAATTCACTTGAAATATACCAAAAAACTAGCATAGCGGTTAATGCACTAAATCTGATATCGACAGAAGGCGAACAAAACAACCTTTTTATTCGTTATGTAACTATCGCCAAGACACCCACGTAACGCACCGTAACGCACCGTAACGCACCGTAACGCTTACCCAGACATACCCACCCACTGAGCGTGATGTACTTTCTGAATGGCCCCCTACTAGTTGTTGTACTTTATGGATGGCCCCCTGCTAGTTGTTGTACTACCAAACCATATAATGCTAGGGTGAACAGTTGATTACTCATTTGACTGCATGAGTATCTCCCGTCATGTAAGGTGTATATCAATCTAGGTGAAGATAATTTACAGTCAGGCGGGTGAAATGTTGACAGCTACCTGTGCGGTTGTGTTACGAGAACACGAACGCATCTGTTCGTCGTTTCTTAGTTAGTTGGAGTCTCATCTCACATCCGCATCGATCACGATTCACGCTCACCCATGTGTGATGCTGTGTTTCCTTACTGGACGTTCCCACGCAATCGTGCAACCAATCATACCCATACCTTTTGCTATTCACATTCACACTTGCCACGATGTATCGCGTTTCCTTACATAACTCTCAGACTCAATCCGACGAGGCAAACCCACGCCGTCCACGAATCGCATTCACACCTGTCATTATTCACACTCACACTATGGACACCTTACTGCTTTCAACTGTAAAGATGCTAAAATATACCACATTTTTGGACATCCGTCACCAATTTCTCCTTAGGGCGTGGATTAATCTGCAGAAGATTGGCATATGGCCGTTTTATTCATGGAAGTGGCGGGGGAAAATCCCGACGGACTACACGGCCTGGATTCATCCCTACAGCGGTGATGGAAAATACGCATACATCAGTCGCAGCGACGGTTACAGATGGCGGAACCAGGACCGTGATGACGAGGCGGTGGCCCTGTGTCAAAGTGAGTTACTCGCCACCGCATCAACGCGGCAAATACAACGGACTCCGATTAACAAAATATGGTTAAAAAAATCTGCCGTTTAGCAAAATCAAAATGGCTGCTGTGCTACAATGTGCCGCTTAAGTGAACCAGCCGCTTAGTACAATCACATTGCTCTGGCCGGAAGTGATTCTATTAAGAGGAGTACACTGGATCACTAGAGAACAACGGGCGGATCTATAGTTCACGTATTTAATGAGCTGAAATGACATATTCTTCAACGAAAAAACGCAAATTAGACTTGTAACATTACATCCCCATAATGTTCTGACAAAGTAACCCTTACTACAATAAACCACGAACAGTGATAATGGTAATGATAACGATAACGATGTCGATAACGAAAATGGTGGTAATAATGATAATAATAATATTATTATTATAATTAATAAAAATAATAATAATTATAGCAATAACACTAATAGTTATTAAAATTGTGATGCACAAAACAATAGCTAAATTGCAATGGAAGTTCTGCCTCAAATCGAGAAATTATAATATGACTCACACAGACAAACGATGGTTAAAGCAATGACGCTGTACTTACATATTCGAAGTAATTGACTCTGTGTAGGACATTCTCTAGTTACAATTTATCTGAATGGACTGCTATTTCCCTACCATTGGATATTATATTAATTATTGATGTGTCAATTAAAGAGATACTAATAATAATAATAACAATGATAATGATATTGATAATGATAGTGGTAGTGATAGTGATAGCGATAGGGATAGAGATAGCTTCACAACCGATAACTTAATAATAAAACTATAATCTAATAACGGTTAATTATTGTCCGAAACAGTCCGAAAATTAAAACGATGTATCGCCATAGTTTTACACTATAGTTCTTTTATGGCTTGGCAAAAATGACTTGGCCCGAACCAGTCCGAAAATGAAAACGATTAATCAACATAGGTTTGCATTATAGTTTGTATATGGTTTGGCTAAACTTTAATATAAACGTGACAATCAGAGAGAGTCGCCCTGTGTCATTTCGAACTTATTACATTTATATTATTGTTTTCGATGATTTTCACCAATTAGTCATTAAGTATTAACAATGTTACTATAAATTGCTACCTTTACGGCATTGACATTGGTCTTAGAAGTAAAGCTTTGATTTCGTTATTGCCATTCAGACTGTCCCAACCTACTTCTCGAAGAAGACGGTGTCTTCATATGCTACTGGGTTATAAAAGACTCCAAGAAGTTTGACCAAGCGCATAGCCTTTGCAAATCCGAGACTGGTCACATGGCAATAATTGACACGTTGCAAAAAGTTAAACACCTCAAAGACAATGACCTGCTAAGAGGTACATGGAACAAAAGGTAAGTTTATGTGTAACCCACTTAATACAATAACACTTTGTTAAATTCCATAATTCGAATGCCCGTTATAATCCGCCATAACTCGATTAGTGAGTCAAGTCCCGCGAGTATGAACAACCTTGAAGTCAGGGTGCCATGTATTCAGAGTATAGTAGGATAAATGGAACGAGAAAACCAGTGGTTCCATTTGCCCAAAAGCATGTATGGCGACGATATGGATTATTCAAAATGGCCTCCTTTGAACACATTATTTGTTAATTTGTCGGCATCTATAATATAGGTTTGCTAATTTCTGATTTAATCTGATTATTAGGTAAATATATGAATAACTCTAAGCTAATGGTGCCGGATATGTTACGGATAGAGCACGTAAATATAAGCACTCATAATATGACGTAATTAACATGTTGTGGAACGACTATGATGATAATATGCTGGACGTCGCCATTACAATGCTATCACCGTGCTAACTAGTGAAATTGGCGTCCGTGAGGGGCTTTTCTTCTACAATATCTTTTAAGACTATTTGATTGCACACTTCAAGTACATCGCGCGCTCGAAACATCGCGCGCTGGGTTGATCGGAAACTGGTAAGACGTAGACTGTACCTATCAACATGCGTACCTCCCTTGACTCATTTACAGGACGTGGATTTGGCTTCAAAGGCAGGACGGCCTTTCCCGGTCGACATGGGTGTGGGGTGACAGGGAGAAGATAAACTACAGCACTTGGGAAGATAAGTACCCCGCGGCAACACACTTGTGCGCCTATATGGAGAATTATTCATGGAAGAACGCCCACTGCGGCTGGTCGAAAATGTATGCGCTGTGCGAATACGTTGCTACAGGTAAAGAGACTGCTCAAGAGACGAGGCTTACATAGCGCTCTGTCCGGTCCCCTTAACTGTTGTTAATATTGATATTCCGGGCTGTTAGCATCAACGTTCCATTAACGCAACATAAAAAGGCAGGGTAATAGCCGGGCTACGGATACACTCAAATAATGGTATTATTGTTTGTAAAGCGATGTGAGCTATACGAAATAAATGTTATTATTATTAGTATTAGTGGTGGTGGTGGTGGTGATGGTGGTGGTGGTAGTGGTGGTGGTGGTGGTGGTGGNTGGTGGTGGGGATGGTGTTATTGGTGGTGGTGGTGGTGGTGGTGGTAGTGGTGGTGGTGGTGGTAGTGGTAGTGGTGGGGTGGTGGTAGTGGTTGTGGTGGTGGTAGTAGTGGTGGGGTGGTGGTAGTGGTGGTGGTGCTGGTGGTGGTGGTAGTGCTGGTGGTGCTGGTGGTGGTGGTAGTGCTGGTGGTGCTGGTGGTGGTGGTAGTGGTGGGGTGGTGGTAGTGGTTGTGGTGGTGGCGGTGGTGGTGGTGGTGATGATGGTGGTGGTGGTAGTACTCTCTCCATTAGTTCAAGCTCTGTAAAATATGTTTTGTGATTTTTTTGGCGTATATTTGATACTATTTGCTAGATTTATGTCTATATTTGTATCACATGGTTTATAGATATTATTCTGTCTTCGTTTCTGCAGACGACACTTGTGATAGCGACATATTCCACAAGGACACAGATTCCGTGTGCTACTTCATCACACGTACGCATAAAAACATCTTCAACCGTGCGAAAGATGCATGCCTCAAAGAAGGAGCGTCGCTAGCAACCATTGATACCGACGAGAAAATGCAGCACATCAGAAGCATCAAACTCCTAAATAAAATCTCCAAACAGTATGGTTTCCTTTTAGTTGTGTGTGCATCTAATTATTCATTCCAAAGTAGGCGCTATTTTAAAATTCACACAATATGTACATACATTTACCCTGCATTCCTTGAAATATAATCACATAAACCGTTGCCGTTTTGTAAGTTGAATACTAAAACGTCAATTGTGTGCTTTGGGTGGCAATCATGTTAGATTATGTGTGAATCCGTTGTCACAGTTCCGGTAGTGTGACACGCAGTTTTCTTGCGTTCAGTGCTTCAGCTGGAACTACACCGATAGTGGAGTGTGAAGTAGCGCGGTATTGGCGGAGGAAGTTATACAGTTTTCTTGCGTTCAGTGCTTCAGCTGGAGCTACACCGATAGTGGAGTGTGAAGTAGCGCGGTGTTGGCGGAGGAAGTTATACAGTTTTCTTGCGTTCAGTGCTTCAGCTGGAGCTACACCGGTAGTGGAGTGTGAAGTAGCGCGGTGTTGGCGGAGGAAGTTATAAAGTTTCTGTTTCCAACTTCGTTGTTCGATGTGTGCCGCTCTGTTAGTTTTCATCAATGGAGCCATGAAGCGATCTACTTCACCATTAGCCTGTGGCCAAATTGGAGTTATCTTTCTGTGGTGGAATCCACGATGATGAGACAATATCTCGAATTCTGAACCGTTGAACCGTTGTCAGATTTTGCCAATTAAGGAATTCCCTGTCGTGCGAAGATGGTATTCAACTTTGGAATGACGGCTGTTGCAGCTGTAACCGTGATTATTTCCACTTCTGGGAATCTGCTGTAGTCGTCCATAACAACGAGAAGGTATTCGCCAGTAGGAATTGGACCAAAGAAGTCAAGCGAGACTTTCTTCCACGACTTGGAAGGAAGTGAAGTTGCAATCGTTGGTTTAGAGTTGATTGGACCGCTAGTAGCTGCTTGGCACGCTAGACAGCTCTTTACTTGTTTCTATGCCATGCAGTCAATCCCCGGGAACCACACGCAGTAATGTCTTCGTCTTCACGATTCCTCGATGGCCTACGTGGGCGAGTTCTACAGCTTTAGCGTGTAGTGCAGCTGGCAGAACGATACGTGTTCCTCTTAGCACAATGCCATTGCAGGTCATCAGTTCGTTTTGAACATTTCTGAAGTTGCTTACACCTGCATCGTTCCAGCGAACAGTTTGATCGCTCTGGCGATTGCCTGAAGAACGGTGTCAGTGTTAGTGTGCTGTCTGACCTGATCAAGTGTCATTGCCTTTGCGACTGCTGTGTTGCATACATAATTCACTAGGTCTTCGATTGGATCAACCGATTCTGTTGAACAAGGATGACGACTAGTGCAATCTGCCGGATTCGTGTCGTCTTTTCCAGGTCGATATCGCAGTTCGAATTGGTAGGCCATGAGACGCAATCGCCATATTTCAATTCCTGCGGAGGCTGGACGTTGGCTCTTGAAGATGCCAAGCGGAGGCTTGTGATATGTGTAAATGAAACAGCTTGCTCCATACAAGTAGAGATGTAAATGCTCTGCGCTCCAAATAAATGCTAGCATCTGGCTCGGTGGCTCCCTCTAGTGCTTGGCGTTGTGACGAAATTGATTCTGTAAGCAGTCTTTGTATGTGCTTCGACTTCAGCAGCTTGTTCGTCGCTCACTTCGAGGGCTCGAGCACCTGCTATTAGCTGATCAAGGTTAATATTTTCCCTAGGTGCACGGCGGCGGAGAGATTGAAAATATTACTTGGTGTACAATCTCTTTGACTGTGTTCACAAAATCGCATGATTTCCCCTGTTGACGTAGCTGTGTTGTGTAGCTGTCAATTGTTTCCGTTTCTCCCTGTGTAGCCTGACGAAAAGTGTATATTTCGTAAGCAGTGCTTGTCTTCGGACTAAAGTACGCCGGTAGCGCTTTAGAGGCTGTGTGGTAGACATTGACATCGTCTTTGGCTTCTTGTACAGTCAGTGTGTCGAATATCTCGTCTATTTTGTGTCCAGAGTAGTGGTTTAATAATGCACGCATGTACACTGGGTCTGAAATATTCATGGCTGTCATCAAACGTTCAAATCAGGATAACCATTTTTTCCACCGTGGTCCGACATTTCCATCTATTCGCAAATCAAACTGTGGGAAGGATGGATGAGTCATAATGGCTGCGTCAGCGGGATTGTCGTGGACTGTTGAAGACACAGTCGTGGTCATGTCGCCATTGTTGTGTCGGTCATTGACACGTTATGAATACGTTGCGCATTCACTGCGAAAGTTCATTGTAAATGTTCGTGAGGTGTTTTCCCAGCACGTAGAACACTTACTTCGTCGCCAGATGTTGTGTCTCCTTATCTCAAATGATTGTATTTTATCGCAACGTATGAAAATAGACATGAGTGCGAACATCTGCTGCTTTATTGGGTATCTCGCCATTGTGTCCGCGCCTCCTTACATCCGGGTCTTAGAGGGGTCGTCTCAAAACAATTATACGTTGGACACAGCATTTAGCACCGATAGAATCCAACCTACTTCAACATTCCTGGCGACAGCCATAGGTGATGCATTTTGAAGAAAATCGTCCACTTTATAATCAGTGTTCTTTTCTCCAGGGTGTGGATATCGTTGAAGGCCGTCGAAGGGAGCGAGGGGTTAATTTGGAAATGGAACGAGGAAACGGAGTTGACTTACTCAGCGTGGCACACCGATTACCCGAAACTGCCTTTCGGCTGTGCTTACATCAGCAATTATGGCATCGACCATTGGATGAATATTAACTGTGACAGCAAACAATATGTTTTGTGTGAACGAAGGTTCATAGGTAAGATGTTAGGTGTTTGACTCATCTTTGACTCATGGTTATCGTGGTCTTCTTGAAATATAAACACATTTAAAATGAATAGTTGCACTAAACGAGACGACCTTTCGTTTGATACACAATATATAGATCCATTAAATCGTTTAAATAGATGCATGCACGCACATACGCACGCACATACGCACGCACATACGTACCCACTCAGAAACGTGTTTTCCAATGTATTTGTATGTAATTAGTTTGTCTCCATAAGTTTTGAACGATCCATTCGTATTTGATCCGTGAGAGTATTCTACTAAAAAATATTTTCAAGGCAGACATAATATTTTTATGGTTGTAGTAAATATTACCACATAATATAATACATGCATTCCAATGATATGTGAATGGATACCATATGAACCAATATCATATAAATCATCACCATTTGAATTGATACCAATGATGCTACCGATAATGTAAAACCATTACACCAGGCCCATGTCTACTACCCTACGAGAGTCATCACACCAATGGCTACTATTGTTAATAGTACAACATAAATAGGCATCACCAATACACACACATATATATATATATATATATATATATATATATATATATATATATATATATATATATATTGTTGTTTCTTGTGTTGTAGTCGGCGCTATATATATATATATATATATATATATATATATACAATTACAAAACAAAGTACGATGATATTATCTACCACCAATGAAATCGCACATACCATTACTGATTTACACTTTACACTAAACAGTAAACATTTAAATGCCACTAAATCGGAAAAAAAACCACGGCAGAAGCATTCGTTACTAAGAACACAATTTCGTTGCAGTGAAAACAACAGCAACGACTACTGTAGCACCGACTACTACACAAGAAACAACAACTACTGTAGCGCCGACTACTACACAAGAAACAACAACTACTGTAGCGCCGACTACTACACAAGAAACAACGACTACTGTAGCGCCGACTACTACACAAAAAACAACGACTACTGTAGCGCCGACTACTACACAAGAAACAACGACTACTGTAGCACCGACTACTACCAAAGAAACAACAACTACTGTAGCGCCGACTACTACACAAGAAACAACGACTACTGTAGCGCCTACTACTACACAAGAAACAACAACTACAACACAAGAAACAACAACTACTGTAGCGCCGACTACAACACAAGAAACAACAACTACTGTAGCGCCGACTACAACACAAGAAGCAACAACTACCGTAGCGCCGACTACTGTCCATGAAAGAACAACTACTGTCGCGCCGACTACTACCCAGAAAGCAACAACTATTATAGCGCAGACTACTATCAAGGAAACAACAACTACTATAGCGCCGACTTCTGCCCAAGATGCAACAACTACTATAGCGCCGACTACTATCAAGGACACATCAACTACTGTAGCGCCGACAACTACCCAAGATGCAACTACTACTGTAGCGCCGACTACTAACCAGGAAACAACAACTACTGTAGCGCGGACTACTACCCAAGATGCAACAACTACTGTAGCGCCGACTACTAACAAGGAAACAACAACTACTATAGCGCCGACGACTACCCAAGATGCAACAACTACTGTAGCGCTGACTACTAACCAGGAAACAACATCTACTGTAGCGCCGACGACTACCCAGGAAACAACAACTATGGTAGCGCCGACTACTACCCAAGATGCAACAACAACTGCAGCGCCAACTACTACCCAGGAAACAACACCGACTGTAGCGCCGACTACTACGCGAGAAACAACAACAACAACGATGACATCAACTACAACAACAGCAACAACAACTACTACGAGAGGTGCTTCAGACAGGACTTTGTATCCCGTACGTCCGCCACTGTCGAAGGAATTCGCCAAAATGAACCGGATATTGGAGGTCGTAGCGGATCTGCCCATCAGCACCAAACAGACGATGGGCTACTCGGCGCTTGAGCTCATTCTCGACTGCGAGTTTGCCGGTTCTGAGTGCGACTTGAGGTAGGAATGAACTCGTAACTCACTTCCATAACATATCACTTCCTTCTCATGTGTTCGGTTGTGGTCGATACATCGCGTGTTACTGCCACGTTTAAATACTGTTGTTTGTTTCATTATTGTCGTCGTCGTCTTCGTCGTCGTCTTCGACTTCGGCGTCGTCTTCGTCGTCGTCGTTGTCTTCGTCGTCGTCGTCGTCGTCTTCGCCGTCGTCGCCATTGTTTGTCCACTAGTAGGCAAACGCTTCTCCAAGATGGAACCACTAATGATGTCGTCTCATCTCCCAGTATTATATTCTACTTGTCTGACTGTCTGACTGTGTGACTTCGTCCCACTCAGTTGTTTATGTCCTTCATTATATATGACATGTACCTTGTTTGCCTTTATACATGTATACTATCCACACCAGTCTCTTATATTCGACTTACAATTCATGCATAACTTGTTTCTTGTTTCATCTTTGTTCAGCTATATTAGTCACATCAGTTACCATCATACATAATAATAATTATTGAAATTAATTCTTCATTTGCTTTTGTTTTCCTAACGTGTGCTAGAGCCATGCGAATTTCCACTGGCATAGTTGCTATTTTTATTTCTACCTGACCTAAACAGCCAATTTCCAATCGTTTATTTCATTACCACTTTATATACAGTTTTGTTAAAATGTTGACACATTGAAATTTACGAAAAGAAGTATTTTACAAGTAATGTCTATTATATTATTCTATCCATGTAGCTAAAATATATGTTCGTATTTGTCTGGTACATTAATGCACCTCACCAGCCAGCCATGAAACCAACTGTCTGATTTATGATGTCGGCAGTGATTTCGCGTCGTTCTACGACACACAACACGGCAACTGCTACATCTTCAACTCGGCGTGGAACAAGACACAGCCACCGCGTGTGCAGCAGCGAGCAGGAACAAGATACGGTAACTAGTGCAGTCCCATTGGCCTTAGCTGCTGTTTGAATTGTCGTCGTCCGCGACTCATTTAACAAGTGTATCGCCTTCACTTCAATGACGCTCCGGCCTCCACAGCATCGCACCCGTTTCAAACTATAAGAAGTTATATTTACATTGGCAATACTGCTTAGGAATAATGTTCAGCACAAAATTAACATCCATTATGACTGTTTCGACAGTCTAGTAAGTTAGGCCATTACACTCCAAAAATCCCATTCGGCTATATTATTCAAAATGGCGATTTTACTACTGCAGATGCAAAACATGTAAATAATTTAAGATGTAAATAATAAACGAGATATCGTTCCACTTACACCGTTTAAGCTTCCAGTGAATTTGACCTTCTACCAAATGAATTCCAAATTTGTATAATTAAAACTGCTTTTTATTTGCTTTAGTCATTATCGTCAACGATAGAAAGTAGCTTAGGAGATGTCTGCCTTCAGGTCTGACTATGACGTTAAACATCGGGCAGTATGACTACGTGGAAGACTTGGGAGGCTCAGCGGGGTTACGTATCGTCGTTCACCCTCAGGATCGGATGCCTTTCCCGAAGGACGAAGGAGTCTTGGCAGCTCCAGGGCAAATGACCCTCGTGGGCATTCGTCAGGTGACCTTAACTTGAAAATTATATAATTATGCCTGTACGCTTGAAGGATAAATCAATATGTAATAAGATTTTGAACTATTGCCATCCAAAGCAAACAATTCGTATAACAAGTGAAACCATTGGCTTAAAGAGAGTCCAACGACTTTATAATTATGTGTAACAAGCCCAGTAGATAATTGTTTCCATTCGTTTATCGTCCTATGTGACAACGAATGATCAATGAATCAGAAACATACAGAAGATACTATATTGTTTCGGGGATGTAATGAACCATCCATTAAACTCCGACAGTAACGCTCTCTGGTGGATAGTTGTTTCAGGGCCTGCACGGCACGAGACTAGTGTCACTCTGATGTACGTTTTGAACTGTTATTTACGATGCAAGAACGACGGCAATGTCCTTGACTTTTACTGTGGCGTACACACACGTGTGGCGAATCAGGACAAATGGCGATCGTAGCGATTTGCTGGCAATAACTGAAGAGCCAAATGCCAAAACCATATTAAAACATCACGATTAGCTGGAAAACTGAACATAATGATTGTTTTTTAATTGGGCACAAGTGTTTCTGCATATATAATTACGATAAATTGTGTTACGTTTATGTATTATCTCTCGTTGCAGTTGAACGTCGTTCGTCTGCCTGAGCCGTACGGCAACTGCACCGACACGACAGAACGAAACATCGAGAGGAGCGTCTTTGAAGAGGCGTATCCCGTCGGCTACAGCAGCGCTGTACGTCGCTAATATTAACAAAAAAGCTAAATAGGTTCGCATTACCTGCAAATGAAACACAGTGGGTCATGTAATGTAAAATTATAAGACAATCTATTGACATGGTCAACACGTTTTTCATTCAAAGGTGGTTTTCTTCTTAATTACTTGTTCTGGCTTTCATCATTTCTATCAGGGAAACGTATGATCTTAATACAAGGGGACGAGATGTACTGTTTCGCTGCTTTACAAAGGGTGACTTAACGTTACAAATAAAGCAGTTTAGCAAGCCCTAAAAATGTAACGACGTAAATGGCTTAGTGATAAATGCAAATGCACACGTTTGCCTTTAGGTGTATCCAGTGAACGTAGTGTTACTCTTGACGTTGCAGGCCTGCTACGCCACATGTTATCAGCGTTACGTCATCGAGCGCTGCGGTTGCGCCGACTCCCAGTATCCGATGGAGGGCGCTGCGTTCGACAACAAGCGAGCGTCGGCATGTAACTCAAACAATGCGATTGAAGGTGATATGTGAATATAATAATGTTTGTTCATACTAGCGTGTTGATTCACACTACTGATATTGTATATCATTGTTAGTGTAGACAATTCCTCTCCACACTCAGTTTGACACTCATGTCCCTACCTTCACGTATACACGTTCCTAGTTCATCCGCCCAGCCGTCTTGTCATATCCTTTGTCCTGTGCTACTCAGCTACTGAATATACCTGTCATGTTTGGGGCCGTTCTACACATGCCAATAAAATGGATTCAGTCCTCAAAAAAGCCTCCATAACCATTACTGGTTGCCTCACACCAACGCCAGTGAAAGACGTCTATTTGCTATGTGGCACCACACCGATCAGGAGGTCATCCGTCTCACGATTAGAGAGAAGCAAGCGGGACAGTGACCCTTGCCACCCTCTATTCCAACATGAACCAGCACCCAAAAGAGTGTCCATGATAAGCTCCCTTCATACTATTAAGCCACTGGACGGTAAACCACATATATGCAGGATATATGATTGGTCAACGTACATGCTATCACGACCTCACCAGCTGTCACTTGACCACGAAGAGTTCCTACAAAAAGGAGCAAGTGAGCCATGCAGATTGTGGCCGTGTATCCACCGCTTCAGGCCTTGTGTCGGACGGTAAGAGACCTGGTGCAGAGGCGGGGATACAGTCAAGATGGCCATACCTAATGTGACTGTGACGACGACCCTCAAACGATGCAACGTTTCCCAGAATGCCTTCTCCTACCAGGGATTTGCAGTCCGGACGACATGGCAGTTTACACATCTTGTGCCAAAGTATGTGTTCCGTATTGGCCTTTGTTCTTCTCTATTTATCTCCTTTTACCTCGCCCTATGTCCACCGCCACCTTCTCGCTATTTCCCGTTCGTCTCGCTTCTAGTTACCACTCTCGCCTTCCCATTTGAACACGAGAACGGTAGTTGGCTGAATTCCCTTTCTGGTGTATTCACATCACATTTCGATATTTTACAGATACCTGCATGTACGAAGTGAACATTGATTACGCTTACAACAGATTAGACTGCGACTGTCCACTGCCGTGCGAGTAAGTGTCCCTGTAATTCACTGTCTTCATGCCCGTGCCCGTTATAAAGTTACAATTTGATTTCCTAAACGAAAACCTACAAAGCAACAATGGTAGTTTATTCGTGTTAATTAAACAATGATATACTATCCAGCATACATCATATCAATCAAGTAGGTATACTCCAAATATCTAATTATAGGACCACATCAGAAGGTTCGCTTGTGAACATGAATATGACTTATTGTATGGTACTAATATGAAATTATGACATGCAACTTGGTACTTGTATTGTTCTTGTTTTGTTTTTCATAAATATAGGTATTTGCACTGAGGTCGTTTGTAGTGTGGCGCGATATGCCGGTTAGAAGGCCGGACTCTCTAGAGAGAACCCGGTTTCAAATCCCACTGCGGTTTGCTTCCAACCTTTGGCAAGTTTGATCACCCCACGTTGCCACAGTTCACTCAGCTGTGTAAACGAGTACCTGGCTAAACAGACAGTGGTGGATATGTGAACAAGTAGTCTTCACGCATTAATTGCAGCGTGGCTAAATGCTTCCCAGAGAAGTTGAAATGGCCTTGGAATGAATAGGTCGGCCAGGGGGTGAAGTGTAAAGTCTGCCAGGGGGTGAAGTGTAAAGTCTGCCAGGGGGTGAAGTGTAAAGTCTGCCAGGGGGTGAAGTGTAAAGCGCTTTGAGTAGTCCCAAGGACTGGATACCGCGCTATATAAGTACTTACCTTTAGTTTGCTCTCCTCTAAATACATCTGCCTATATCGCCGTTCTCGATGTTGTGGTTGAATTTGGGTTGCGGTTGGTCTCCCTCGCTGGTGTTTGGGCATCCGTGACGGCCAATTCCATCCACTAGACTCGAGTGTTCTTTGTGGATGTTGTTGGAAATGTTGAGTAAATCCACGGTAATTGTTGTCGATGTGGTGCCCCAGATCGAGGAAGCTAGTATCCTATAGCAGTTCAATGGCAAGGTCTGGACGCCGGAAGGTAAGCAATAGTACGATAGTTCCCTCGTTTCCATATGTTGATCCTCCCAGGAAAACCTATCAGACAGATCAGTACTTAATATCACATTTGTTTTGGAAAGGGGTATATGTGATACAAGTCTACCATGACCAGTAGTTACAGTAATGTGTTCGCTGGAGAAATATCACAAGGGAAAAATCGGCCTGATTATTGTTTGCCATAAATTGTGCATATTATCCGGCAGGACAAGTCACTTTGCAGCAACGTCGTGTGGAATGAATATATCTCTTAGACATCAAACATGCCGCGCTGAATGTCATAACAGTAATACACGTTTGTCAACAGGGAGACGGGCTACGCTTATCAGACGTCGAACTCTATATGGCCGACCGATAAACACAAGGTGAGGACGAACGTAAATTGAACCAATGCTGAATTTTACGCTTTGGTTAGATGGCTATGTGCGTGTGTGTGTGTGTGTGTGTGTGTGTGTGTGTGTGTGTGTGTGTGTGTGTGTGTGTGTGTGTGTGTGTGTGTGTGTGTGTGTGTGTGNGTGTGTGTGTGTGTGTGTGTGTGAGTGTGTGTTTTGTGTGTGTGCGTGCGTGCGTGATTGCGTGCGTGCGTGCGTGCGTGTGCACGTGCGGATGTAATTCACCAATTCGTTATAAACAACAAGAGTTGTTCGATATTACAGTTGCATTAAAGGTAATCGTACAAAAACATTAGTGTCTGGGGTCGCCACGTATTCCGGATTCTATTTTAGGAAATTTTAAGAGAAAAACTGGTGCGTGAGACCGCCTGAGAACGCCATGTATTCGTCATTCTATTTCAGAAAACCATGCACTGTGTATTTCAGGGCGACATAAAGCAAAAGTTGGCCTCTGAGATCTCGAGGTATCTCGGCAATACGACGGATGACGAGAAGTTGTGGAACAACCTGCTCAAGGTCAAGGTCTACTTCGAAGAATTCAACTACGAGAACATTGAGGAGACGCCAGCCTACTCGGTAAGACTTTGTGGTTGTTTACTCTCCTCCGTCAGTGTAGCTAACGTAATTATTGCATAGTATTCATTCAACAAATATCATAGCCAAAATGGTTACCTTCAATGACGTTTTCGTGTGTTTGTTCCTTCTGCGTTCACCTTCTTATTGTAACGACGGATGATACTATATGTCCTCGTCAATTTCATATATTCTATGTAACGTCGATTTGAAAAATAATGAGATAAGTAAATATACCTGTTAAAAGTATACCGAATACACTTTTTGTCTGCAGCTTTGAGCAACTTAACAACACTTAGCAATACACTACTTGTCCTTTTCTAGGTATGCAATACGAATTATCTTTAAAATGTCCAGCAAAATATTCCGTGTAAATCTGTGCATTTGATACTTTTTGTATTGTGTCCAGACGATTAATTTTGCGTCCGACATCGGGGGCATACTGGGACTGTGGATCGGCTGTTCCATCATCAGTCTCTTCGAATTTCTCGAACTGTCGATGGACGTCGTCGTGTTGGCCGTGATGCGGGTGTTCCGCCGACGACGACCCGGGAACACTCGCCCTGGAACGCTCCTCGTAAGACCGACTCGAAACGCGCCACCGTCATTGTGGAAGAGTCACGTCGACCAGGTTGGTGCTTTCGTTTTGCGTCAACGTTCTGATCCTACATTAACCCAAGTACGTTTGTCAACTGTATCCTTGAAACATGTTGTTTCCTTCGGCGTCTTTAATACTTACTACTTATCTTCTTCACACCGTAGTTATTGCATATGGCCACTTCGTAACTTCAGTCATTTCGTACGATCTCTAGCTGCGTTCTCTGCCATCTTCCAATAACTCCACCCCAGTTGGTTCATATCTACCTCCACAGTCCTTCTCTGTGTTGATTTTGGCCGTCCTCTCTTCCTTTTACCTTCAGTGGTAGTTTTGTGTTGTTAATCCCATGTCTCCTAAGCATTTAGCGGATCCATCTCCATCGTCTGATCTTGATGTCTTCTGACATATCAGTGATACAAAAGCGCGGTTGTATAATTCTTCAACTGACACTGTCATTAGCCATATATTTAATATTCGTCGTAGGAATGTTCTTTGAAAACTTTCAGTTTATTCTCATCTCATTGTTCTCCACATTTCAGCTCCATATAATAGTACTGCAATAACTTTACTCTGTTCCGCTTATGTCAACCCACTGCTGGTAGGTAAAGTCATTCCCCAGGCATTACGCCTTAGGAAGCCATGAAGGCTTATATGGCCAGTGCTTAAACCTGGTTTCTGTAGTGTGAAGCAACTTAGAGCGCAGTTATACTGACTCTCCTGGACGGGACACTAGTCCATCGCAGGTACCTTCCAAACAGTGTTTGTACTCATTTGCAGCTGAGTAGACTGAGGCAAAGTAGGGTAAACGAAATTGCCTAAGCTTCGAAAACGAACCGTGCCCAGTGTGGGTCTTGAACTCACAACCCTCTAATTTGGAGTCCAACACTTTAACCACTAGGCCACGGCTGCTCCCAGCTCAACCCACTGCTGGACGAAGGCTTTTCACCTCTTCTCCCAGATTTGTCTCAGGCCAGTTGCTTCCACTTCATGATGCCGTGCTCTCTGATTTCATCTCGCCACTTCCTATGTTGCAGTCGTCTTCTACGTACATGTAGTCTTGGTGTCCTGTCTGTTATTCTGTTGCTCCATCAATTGCCATGTGTCCTAGCAAGGTGCCCCGCCCATATCCATTTCTTGGTTTTGATGATCTCGATAAATAAAACTTGGACACCTGTTCTATCTTTGTTGGTTACCTTGTTCTTCCCTGTAATACCTATCAATATCATTTGCTCGCACTGTGAAAACTATCGACGTCTCTAGTTTGTTTATTGCTGTCCAGGCTTCTGCTCAAAGTTAAAACGAATATGGTGCATTGGTATAAAATATCTCTTTTGTGAAATTCTATGTGCGTGCAGATGAAAATAAGAGGACATTTATTCACGTTATAAAATAATTTTTAGAAAAGCCCAGAACAAAATAGTATGTTTATGTGTTTAAATAAAATATGTTTAAATAAAATCATTTAGAATGTATGTCGGTTCTCCACTATAAATATGTTTTATTTCCTGCATTCAAAAGCATAGATTCGCAGAGAAAGGTGTGACGTCACGTCCGTTCTCCATTGTCGACCGCCAGAGGACGCTGCAACGGCACGGAGCGATGGCGTTCACAGGACACAAAGCCCGGGGACAGACACGCCCAACGCTCACTAGTCCCGACATCTGACCAACTAGCCAAATACAGCAAATGTTAAGTGTCCTGCAAGTAAAACCGTGTCGTATGTCGTGTAAAGGCATTTGGAATCCGATATATTGCGTAATTACTATAACCGCATGTGATATAGCGTCAGTAATAGTAGCACGCTTGATGCTGTTTCTGTAATGATTACTGGCATTAATCTTACAGTCGTTGCCATTGTGCAAAGGCCAAGAAGGAGCATGAGAATATCTATTAAAAAAATAAGCACGATCGACCTGTCGAGGGCCTTTCTGTCAGTTAAATAACTTGCTTGCTGCTTCGGATGACTAAACCACGATAAAAATGTAACACGTGTACATTGTTGCTGGCGTCATCTGGACTATTTTAGGGAGTATGCATTGTTTTAATGTATTCATAAAATATACATGGTACAGCAACTGGTGTATAATGAGGAATCAATAAAAACGGTTACATTTATTTTATTGTCTTCATTTCTGACTTGTGTGCACCTACCGCACGTGTTTCCTTCTCTTTATAATAATGTGTGTAATATTGTACACCAGCGGCAGCAGCATCATTGACAGATAGCTGGCTAGGTGCTGCTGCTGCTGCTGCCGTTGCTGCTGCTGCTGCTGCTGCTGATTTGTATTAAATTTATTGGACGTTGTCAGATACACTTAGTGCAATCAAGTTTCTTTATGGGTTTTGTAACGAATGATGGTGTTCAAATGTCAACAATATATAGCTATACGTAGTATAACACATTGATTTTATTAATATTATGTCATAAATAAATTACACTGGCAACTGATAGTGTGAACACATTTAACAAGATTGCACATGACTGCCATCCACGGCAAAACACCCAGATGGCAAGTGGACAAGGAAGCCACCGGCTTATCGCGAATCCAACAATTTGTCATTTATGTGTAACCCGCCCTTCTGAAATAGTTGTCAGATTTTTTTTACATTTGTGTGTCCCAGATGCAACAATGACATAGTTAGAATGTTCAATAAATAGATGGTTCATCGTTACATTACCTTTATTTGCTAGACAAAAAGAAGTAGATCACACTTTCCAATGCCAGCTCACATAGCATTTAGTTGAAATACGTCTAAAGGACATACTCATTTATTTATTTTTATTATTATGTATTTGTAACACGCCATGTTGAAAATATGTTGAAACGTTAAAAATATAAAAATGTCTTTAAGGGACAACTAAATATAAGTTACAGCGAAACAAAATTCATGATTTGGGGGCAATGCATAAAAAATACTATACATTTGCAACTACAATCAAGAATATCACGCTATTAGTTATCTCAGAAGTTGTTCTAAAAGTGGTAGATTCTGGTAAAATCTATTTTTTTTCCTGGCGGATGACATGTTGATCATGGCGACCAATAAGCGACAAGCAGTTCTTGGAAATAGACGTCATGTGAGATGTTAAGTGCTTTCGACCGAAATCGAAGGGCCGTCGGTATACACCAAAACATCGCAAACTCTAAATCAAACTAAGTCAGAGCAGGAGACGTTTAGAAAACACAGGCCAAAATATGTAAGGCCACATCCTATTCGCAAGTATATGACAAGGTGTTTACAAATAGTTTTGATTTGATGAGCAAAGATTGCCAGACTGCACGTACTCGTGACATAAGGCTATCTAGCAATATGGCTCGGCCCATGTAACTCTTATAACTCTTGGTGCATATACCATGACGTTTACTTCGCTTTGAATAAGTTAAATGCATAAGGTAAATACATAAGTTAAATACATATGCTAAATACATTATATTAAATACATAAGTTAAATTCATAAGCTAAACACATCAATTTAATGCATCAGTTAAATACAAAAGTTAAATAAACTAAATGAAACCGATGCATTTGATAAACGTATACTTTAAGCAAATGAGTTAAGTAAACAAAGTTAAATATATAATAACATAAATAAGTAACCCGTAATAGTCATAGTCATTAATATGTCACTACTGCTAGCAGAAAATACAAATGTCGCAGCAAGTAACACAATTTCTCACCATTCGGGAACTTCGCAACTATAGGTAGGAAACATCTTAGTAATGTGTTTTAATGTTGGTCTCTCATCCGATCAGCGTTGATAAATAGGTTACATTAGCAGATTGTTTGTTTCATAAATGCGAGCATAGCAGGTGTCTGGAATACAGCATTGTGATTAGCTGCCATGACCAAGCATAATAAACATATAAACTTCATTTTTAGTAACAGTCGTACTAAAACAGTATATTTATGTGGTGACTTTAATGTTGATTTACTACAGTACGATAAACATGCTGATACAAATCATTTTGTTGATCAGTTATTCAGTTTTGGGTTACACCCTCTGATAACTAGACCCACTAGAATTACACGTGATACTAAAACACTAATAGATAATATTTTTACCACAGACTTGTGTTCCCACAAGCAGAGTGGTTTAATAATAAATGACATCAGTGACCATCTACCTATATATGTAGTGACTGAATATATACACCATGAAGCAAAACATAAAACATACATAAAGAAGAGACTAGTTAACGAGGAAAGAAAGATAGCTTTCATAAAAGACTTAGAGAAATGTAACTGGGATGAAATAGTGAGAGAGGAGGATGTCAACATTACATATAATAAATTTATCAAATTGTTTACAAATTTGTATAACTCAAATTGTCCAGTCAGTAACTGTACACATGATACAGTGAAAAATAAGAGACCCGATAAACCATGGATGACAAATTCATTAAAAAATGCTTGTAAAAAAAAAACTTACTATATAGACAATTCTTAAAAAACAGAACACATGAAAAACAAGAAAAATACAAGAAATATAAAAATAAACTGACTGCCATATTGAGATATTCAGAAAAACAGCATTACTCCGACCTTCTAGAATTAAACAAGACGAACATGAAAGAAACATGGAGAATTTTAAATACTCTAATTAATAAAAAGCAAAAAGGATCGGAATATCCTACCCAGTTTAAAGACAATACTAATAAAGTCACTGGCAATGAGAATATCGCAAATGGTTTTAATAAATTCTTTTCAAATATAGGTCCTGCACTAGCCAGGAATATTCCTAAATGCAACTCAAATTTTACACATTACCTGAATAAAAAGGTAGAGGAGACATTATTTCTTAACCCTGTCACTGATGGTGAGATATTAGCACTAGTAAATAATGCTAAAAGCAAAAATTCAAAAGGTCATGATGATATTGATATGTGCCTAGTTAAGTTGGTAATACCATGTATTCTAAAGCCTCTAAAACACATTTTCAACAATTCGCTACAAAAAGGAGTCTTTCCGGATAGCATGAAAATTGCTCGTGTTATCCCTATATTCAAAACTGGTGATGCACAAGAATTCTCAAACTACAGGCCAGTATCAATATTACCTCAGTTTTCAAAAATACTAGAAAAGATATTTCATAATAGATTAATGTCTTTTTTGAATGATAAACAAATACTGTACAATGGCCAATTTGGATTTAGAAAAAACCACTCAACATCAATGGCGATATTAGAACTTGTGGAAGAAATGACAACAGCTATGGATAACTCTCAGTCTTCAGTTGCAGTATTTATAGATTTAAAAAAGGCATTTGATACAGTTGACCACAACATACTGCTAAAAAAATTAGAAAATTATGGCATTAGAGGTTTAGCATATAGTTGGATACATAGCTATCTAAACAACAGAAGACAGTATGTCTCTATTAATGGCACAAATTCAACTTGCCTAAATATAGCATGTGGTGTACCACAAGGTTCTATATTAGGACCAATTTTATTTATCCTGTATATTAATGACATGTGTAAAGTATCACCTTTGTTGAAATGTATAATATTTGCTGATGACACAAATTTCTTGTACACAGGTGATGATATAGCAGAAATATGCAAAACTGTATCTACAGAATTGGCTAAGTTAAGTACATGGTTTAATGCAAATAAACTGTCTTTAAATGTTTCAAAAACAAATTTTATGGTATTAAGTAGGAAAAAGATAAACAATACTCTCACAGTTAGCATAAATGGTACTAATATTGAAAGAGTATATGTTACAAAATTCCTTGGTGTGCTCATTGACCACCAATTGGATTGGACTGACCATATTAAGAGGATAAAAAATAAAATTGCTAAGAATGTGTCTGTCATGAATAGAGTTAAGCACCTGTTGAATAGTCATGCATTATATTCCTTGTACTGCACTCTTATCATGCCGTATCTGAACTATTGTTGTGAAGCTTGGGGAAATACTTATAAAAGCAGAATACACCCTCTCCATATGCTACAGAAAAAGGCTATACGAATCTGTAAACATGAAGGGTACTTGTCACACACAAGACCAATCTTTCTCTACTTTAAAACTCTGTGTGTGTATGATATGATAGACTACAACAACATGGTGTTCATGTTTAAGGCTCACAACAATTTGCTTCCAGATCGTCTATTGTGTTACTTTAAGAGAGTATGTGATAGCCACAATCACAATACTCGCAACAAAAACAACAATTACAAAATAAAATATAGTAGAACGTCACAAAAAGCTGCTTGTATTAGTATTAAGGGTCCTAAGTTATGGAATCAGTTACATCCAGATCTGCAGACATGCAGAACGGTTTATCAGTTTAAAAGTCATTATAAAAGATTGCTCCTACAAAGATATGAACTGTTGGATTATTATTAATCATCAATTTAGTGTTACTTATGTATTTGTATCTATGTACATTGTATTATATATTGGTTGATATATGCCTGTGTATACTATAATATCCAGTATAATTAGCAACTTATAAGTAAATGTTGCTAAACTGAAAACTAGTCAATTGTGATTATTTAATTTCAGAAATAAGATTGTAAATTATTAATAGGGAATGCAAAATATAAGTTTTTATAACTTCATGCATTTCCTTTCAACATATTTGTAAAATGATTGTTTAGATTTTATATATTCACAGCATCATGATTTATGAGTTTTGGTTCAATAGAGATATCTTACGTATTGCTGCACCTTGTATATATGTTTATGTTGAATATGTTTATGTGAATGTTGAATAAATTCAATTCAATTCAATTCAATTTAATAACAAAGGTGAAACTTCAGCAACCTTCAAAACACCAGGCAGCGACACATCGTGACCAGATTACTCGATCACTAGGACGACGAGGAACTCTCAGAGTTCAACTGGCGAGTCGCTTTGATTGTCAGAGGTGAAACACCGAAATGAAAACACTTAAGCAACCCAAATATTCGGTTATGTGCGTAACCATCGATGTGTTTAATTACGGTCAGTTGACAACAGTCTTGTGAATAAGAATTCTCAAACATGACCGTTGATCAACACTTTCACCCAGTGCCGACGAAAGGACAATGTGAAGGCGCATTAAAAGTTTGCCACTCATATGATAATATTGACAATTAGTTGCACCATTATATGAGTCAGCTATCAAATTTCTTTGACATGTTTGACCTGTGAATGTCCCCGTTCCATTAAGCAAGCATGTCACACTTGCTATGGAAATACGGTTTATATTAAACAGAACGATTGGAACGAATTCATTGGGACAGAAGCCATGTCCCGTGAACAGCTGCAATCCAATGATATCTTCATACATGGTGAAAGGTAAGACATAACGGATTATTTGCTAGCTTTATGCAACTTAGACTGTTGCCTAACGAAAGAATGCATGCAATAAAGGACGTTGTGTATGTATGTATGTATGTATGTATGTATGTATGTATGTATGTATGTATGTATGCATGTATGCATGTATGGATGTGTGTATGTGTGTATGTGTGTATGTATATATATATATATGGGATGGTTCGTACATTAAAACAATTTCTAAATTCCCCGGTGGTGCGGATATTACGAAGGAACCTATGTAGTTACGTACCATTGTTTGCAACGTTATACGTGTTTCTATGAGTGTCCACATAGGTTCCTTCGCTTCGTGAAACCGGTAGTTGATCTTTAGTTTGTCACTGCCATAGGCATTGACCAGGCACCAAAACCTGATTGGGTGGTGCAAGGAGTCATAAGCTCTTGCAGTGGCTGCGCTTTGTCATGTGCAACGCCGGACCACTGGGCTAGTCTTTAATAAAAAATAGTTTGTGACTATGTATGTGTGTATGTTCATTCATATATCCGTCAGTTTCGCATGCATGGGGCTGATATTGTGTAGGCGTGCCCGGAGCCCACAGGGATGGTTCGTTCATTAAAATATATTTGAAATTCCCCCGGGTGTGGGGTATTACGTCGAAATTCCCCGGGCGGTTAGGATATTTCGAAGGAATATGTGTGTATGTTTGACGTAAATTACGTAACCCACAACAATACCCACGTACAGTTGTTAGCAAAGCTATGCTACCATTGTTTCGTGATCTATGTCAAACCGAACGCTTCGTGTGAAATTGGCATAACAAGCTGATTTACAAACTCCATCACTATGGCATTCAAGGCAACGTTTGTTTCTTTCAAATAGACCCCAAAGACTGATGGTAGAGGGTGAAACATCTTCCGAGGTTCCAGTAACATCAAGAGTGTCTCAGGGTTCTGTTCTTGGTCCACGTTTGTTTCTCTTTTATATAAATGATATTCCTAATAATATAACATCTGCAATTTAGTTATTTGCAGATGACACTTTAATGTATCTAGCTCCTAAACCAAAATCAAATGCTGCTGTGTTCCAGGAGGATCTGGATAAACTTGCAAAATGGGAAATGTCATCGAAAATAGAGTTCCATCTTCAACTATGTCATGTAATACCAATAACCAGAAACAGAAACATCATTGACAACAAGTATAAGCTTCATTGTCAAATCTTAGAAACTGTCTCGCAGGCTAAATATATCTTTGTTACAATAAGTTCACATCTTCGGTGGAACACCTATATAAATAACAAGTTCCATCCATCAAAATAAAACTAAGGCCTACTTTACCCTTGTCAAACTCTATATGCTTAACTTTTGTGTTCACATATTGGTCTGCCTGCACCTTCAGCATGTTGAGCCTAGGCATTGTTTTGAGAAGAGAACAGGATTGACGTACAAATAAGTGCCATTTGTCACAACTGTCGCAAAATATGAGTTAAAAGTATGTTGTTTGATGTTTTAGAAACTTGTGGTGTTTGCGATTGACGTCTACTGGTGAGTAAACACTCAGTGCATGTGACCAGACGTTATTGTCTGCGCACTTGCACATAGTTAAACTATGCTCAGGGAAGAATATATTGTTACAGTACTTCGCGCATTAATGAAAAGTTAATTAAAAAAACTTAATTATCGAAACTGTGCTCATGGAGCCACTAAGGGCCCAAGAAAAGGTTAGTTGAGCAGCGGCTAAAAAATTAAGTTGGGCGTTCTTTACCCCTAAATACAGCAAGGAATTAATTTTTCCAAGCAAATTGGGACTTCGGACAAGGCAACACATTAGCAGTCTATATTAATTAAGTGTGCCGACTTATTAATTAAGTGTGCCGACTTATTAATTAAGTGTGCCGGCTTATTAATTAAGTGTGCCGACTTATTAATTAAGTGTGCCGACTTATTAATTAAGCGTGTATACTTGTTAGAGACGTGTTGTAACCATTGAATATATGTGTTGGCTGAGTTGTTATGACATTTAAGTACATAATTATAATTATATACGCATATTGTAAAATGATATAGTAATAATCATAATTTATATGAGTAAAATATTGTTTACTTATGATTATGATTGTGCCCTATGTGTGTGTGTGTGTGTGTGTGTGTGTGTGTGTGTGTGTGTG
>SDWI01001498.1:664-48486 GCA_009193005.1 Lamellibrachia luymesi | reverse complement strand
TATCTATCTATCTATCTATCTATCTATCTATCTATCTATATATCTATCTATCTATATATCTATCTATCTATATATCTCTTTATCTCTTTCTCTCTCTCTCTCTCTCTCTCTTTCTCTCTCTCTGTCTCTCTCTCTGCATGTCTTCACTTTCGTTTTCTTTGAGGAATGAATACCCTACACATATTATTAATGCAGCTGCTACAATAAAATAATAATCTGACAGTGAACGCAACCAACGACGGCACAATCACTGCGACCACTACTACAGGTGCGGCCACGCTGAAACCGACAGCTACTGTAACGCCAACGACAACACAGAAAGAAACAACGAATGCGGTACCAACGACAAGTCAGAAAGACACCTTGGTACCAACATCTACTCAAAAAGAAACATTGACCGTAGTACCAACGACTACTCAGAAAGAAACAACTACCTCTGTACCAACGACAACTCAGAAAGAAACGACTACCGCGGTACCAACGACAAGTACGAAAGAAACAATTATCACAGTACCAACGACTACACAGAAAGAAATAACGACCGTGGTACCAACGACAAGTCAGAAAGACACAACGACCGTGGTACCAACGACAACTGAGAAAGAAACAACGACCGTGGTACCAACGACTACTCAGAAAAAAGCAACTACCTCTGTACAAACGACTATTTCTGAAGAAACTATCACAGCGATGCCAATAACTGCTGAGGAGACAACGACTGCTACGAAGACTACGACACCTGTTATCTCGGTCTTAGACAACACGTTATACCCGAAACGTCTGCCACTGACGAAGGAATTCGTCAAAACGAACCGGATATTGGAGGTCGTAGCGGATCTGCCCATCAGCAGCAAACAGACGATGGGCTACTCGGCGCTTGAGCTCATTCTCGACTGCGAGTTTGCCGGTTCTAAGTGCGACAAGAGGTATGCATTGTTCTTTTCATTTTGTCGTATCGTAAATGCTGATTTCGGATGCTTAACTTTTGACATATCGTTGGGCAAAATTATAATCGTGCATAAAGAGTATAGTTAGATGTATGGAACAGCTTCAACATGTGTGTGTGTGTGTGTGTGTGTGTGTGTGTGTGTGTGTGTGTGTGTGTGTGTGTGTGTGTGTGTGTGTGTGTGTGTGTGNTGTCTGCAGTGATTTCGCGTCGTTCTACGACACACAACACGGCAACTGCTACATCTTCAACTCGGCGTGGAACAAGACACAGCCACCGCGTGTGCAGCAGCGAGCGGGAACATCATACGGTAGTTATAGTCGCCAATACCCCGACAAATGTAGAGAACGTAGTTAAATAAATCATGATGTATCAACTGTAAGAATTTCAGGCAAATTCAGAAATAGAATAATGCAACAGTTAATTCAAACAATCATTCAAATCATGCAAAGTTTAAACCACGGTACATGTTTTGTTTTACCGACGAATGTTTCCCTTTTGTAGGTTTGGGTCTTACCTTAAACATCGGACAGAATGATTACGTGAAGGACCTCGGGGGTTCTGCCGGGGCCAGAATAGTCGTTCACCCTCAGGATCGGATGCCTTTCCCGAAGGACGAAGGTGTCTTGACCGCCCCCGGACAAATGACCATCATTGGCATTCGTCAGGTGAACTAAGTACACACACGTACGCACGCACGCACGCACGCACGCACGCGAATTCACACGCACACACACACATACAAACATTTTCAGGATCTTGGAAATGCAATACCCTGATAAAAAGATTCCTTGTAATGCTGATAAGGTGGGATGGAGACAACTCGAAAGGACTGGGAAAGTGAAAGGGCTGAGGGAATGCCCCAAGTGACTTTGATAAAAACGTCCTGATTTGTCTCCCGCTGCAGTTGAACGTCGTTCGTCTGCCTGAGCCGTACGGCAACTGTACCGACACGACAGAACGAAACATCAAGAGGAGCGTCTTTGAGGAGGCGTATCCCGTCGGCTACAGCATTTCTGTACGTATCCAGGCAGATAGGATATTGAGTTAAGTTTAACGTTGATTAATAAACAACTAGATACTGTTCTCACAAATAATTATGCACTAGCAGGAGTCTGTTGTATGTACTAAACGACGTGGTAAGGTCAGCATCCGAGTTCATCGTCAACACGGTAGTTTGCATGACTTAATATACAGGGTGTCAACAAATAATTATGGATCAGGGAGACTTATACAAAGACCATGTTTGGTTACTATCGTAGCAGCCACCCTGGTTATAATATATAGTTTTTTTATTAGTTATTCAATGTGACGTTTTATGTAACACGTTCCAGTATATGCCATTTAATATTAAATAGTATTTACGAATAAAACGTATAAACAGTAAACGAGTTTCTTCACTTGGTTCCAAAACATCACCGCTGGATTAAGGGGATGAACAACTATATACATTGTCTCCATAAATATGTTTCGCAGACCTGCTACGCCACGTGTTACCAGCGTTACGTCATCGAGCGCTGCAGTTGCGCCGATCCGCAGTATCCGATGGAGGGCGCTGCGTTCGACTATAAACGAGTCTCGGCATGTAACTCCAACAACGCCACGGAAGGTTAGAAGTAAAGCGATACTTAGCGATATTTGCTTGTATTTTACTTGTTTTTGTAGTGGTGTTCCTTGATCAGTGTTAGAAATTACTACCTTGAACCCTTAGTTGCAATACGTATAGTGTTCACACACTCGTAACAATATACAAGAGAAGGGGTGTTCATATTTTGGTCCTGGTCCTACATCCCATCGGCTTGTAAACACTCTCTCATCCTTTCATCTCGTTTCTCCTCTCCAACCCTCCATCCATAAGTTTTTGATGTGAATGTTGTTTACGTTGATGTGAATCCTTAGAGAATGTCCCTCAATCACATCGATAATGCGAAGGTAACTACTGGATTAACAACTGAATAACTTGCGATACGAGAGCAGACTGGAGAACATTGTCAACACATTCAGACCACGATTATGTCCACGTCATGTTCCATAGCATTCCGCATCAGTTCAACGCGGAACTGTATGAAAGCACGAGCTGTATCAAAACACATCATGTACTCTCCCACAGATACGTGTAGGTACCACGTCAGCATCGACTACGCCTACAACAGACTGGACTGCGACTGTCCGCTGCCGTGCGAGTAAGTACCTAGTATCATCAAGTCGCTTTCTCGCATACGTATTGTGTTATAGGCTATTCCTCCACAAAACGTGTTATGTGTTTTTGCTATCAATTGACTCGATATTGTTGTAATTATCATCTGAAACGTTTATGACGTCATCGATCAGTGTGCCAAATACCAAATGTTAAGATACTTTTCATGAATTACGCATAACATTTGCCTTGATGGCGGGAAGAAGAGAGAGAGAGGGAGAGAGAGAGAGAGAGAGAGAGAGAGAGAGAGAGAGAGAGAGAGAGAGAGAGAGAGAGTATTAGTAAAAGAAAGTCCATCAGAGTGGTCAGAAGTGACCAGTAGTATCCCACAGGAAAGCATCCTCCATCCCATTCTCTTCACACTCTTCATAAACGACCTGCCACATGGAATTGACAGCGAACTTAAGATCTTTGCTGATGACACCAACATTTACAGAGATGTGAGATGTCAAAATGTACGAACATATTTTACAAGAGACATCAACAAACTAATATCATGGTCCGAGAAATGGCAGCTAAACTTCAACTAGACAAAATATGTAAAAGTTTGACATGTGTCAAGCTAAAATACGACTGCACGTACACGATGACAAACACAGACGATGCTTAGTCGCTTCCTATTGGTACGATAACCAATTACACAAAAAATTTACAGGTGCTACTGGAAAAAACAATTGTTTTATAATGCGCCGTTTAATGTTGTTTCCTTTTACGCGTAGCAATACTGTGTAACCTCTTTCAACAACTTCGAGGTTTACTTAACGTCAACATTATCAGCGTCGATTTTGCCAGTTATTTGCAAATCTTCGTCAACAGGGAGACGGGCTACACGTATCAGACGTCAAGCTCTATTTGGCCGTCAGATGCACACAAGGTGAGGATGAATGTTATCATAATAATCATCGGTCATGCATAACGAATATGCAAATGAATCTGCCGATATGCGTGCACATAGGTTGACGAATGATAACGTCATGTATCCGTGATATTATTCCAAGATCTTGAAGCAAATGTAGACGTATAAGATCGCTACATATTGCCGATTCAATTTCAAGAAAATGTAAACCAAAAGTTGGCCTCTGAGATCGCCACAAGTTCACAGTTCTATTTCAGGACGCCATAAGACAAAAGTTGGCCTCTGAGATCGCGAGGTATCTCGGCAACACGACGGACGACGAGAAGTTGTGGAACAACCTGCTCAAGGTCAAGGTCTACTTCGAAGAGTTCAACTACGAAAACATCGAAGAGATGCCAGCTTACTCGGTGAGACTGTGATGTTGTACTGTTTTACGTCAATGTAGTGAAAGTAGCGCTCAATATAGATCCTACTTGCCATGGTGAGTCTCAAACAAGTGTTCGTGTGTTTGCTCCTTCTGTGATAATCTTTAATTATAATGACCCTGTCTCGTCTTCACCTTGTCAATGTCAATTATATTTGCCTATCTCGTAAATTTCATATATTTTGTGTAAAGTTGATTCGAAAAATACTGAAATATTTACTTCCATGATTGTCTCGCCGAGTAGTTGTTTTCATAACCAGTGATATGCTCTGCGAATTCACCCAACGAGAGAGCACTTTAGCATAGAATATCAATATATAATTAGATAAGTAATACAAAACTGTCCGTCCGTGTACATTCGTACAGTTGTTGCACTCTTCATTGTCCGCAGACCATAAACTTTGCGTCCGACATCGGGGGCATACTGGGCCTGTGGATCGGCTGTTCCATCATCAGTCTCTTCGAATTTCTCGAACTGTCGATGGACGTCGTCGTGTTGGCCGTGATGCGGGTGTTCCGCCGCCGACGAGCTGGGAACACTCGCTCTGGAACGCTTCTCATGAGACCGACTCGAAACGCGCCGCCGCCATTGTGGAAGAGTCGAGTCGACCAGGTTGGTGCTTTCTGGCCATTTGCGGCAGTATCTTGCCGATGAGGCAACACTGACGCTACGCCAAGATATAGCTATCAGAACAACATATTAGATATGCCATATCGGCTACACATATAATGAATAAATCGGTGATTAGCATAGAATGGCAAACGCCTATTAGGTTGTGACTACAGCGTGCGACATTAAAAGATCGGGTGATATTAAAGCGGCACGGTGATAACATTTGCGGCGTTTAACGGCTTTATTAACAATGCGTGGTCCTTCATCAAACCAAGTTTGGCTTGTAGTTGTGTCAAGACATGTTTTTCTTTTACCGTCTGTAATACTATAAGATGAGTATTGATTTTTATTTCAAACAAAAAGCTGACGCATCCTATGTGAAAGTGTTTTCCATTTCCTCATGAAAATTGACTGAATGTAGAATAATTTGATTAACGGTGTCGGTTTGCCATTATAGATCTGTTTTTATTTTCTGCATTCTAAAGGGCAACGGCGCACGAAAAGGTGTAACGTCACATCCGTTCGCCACTGTGGACCGCCAGAGGACGCTGCAACGCCACGGAGCGTCGCCGTTCGAAGAAGGCAAGAATCGGGGAATGACAAACTCTGTGCTCAGTAGTCCCGACATATAAGAAACAAACCAAACACAGCAAGTGTCCTGCATATAAAATGATGGAAGGATATGTGATGTCGTTTTTACGCCCTGTTAATCCTAATTGTAGCGTGGTTGTTGTACCACCCAAAAAAATGGGTAATTTTAGCATAATCAATGGTGTTACCGTAATTATTACTGGCAGTAACCTTACCATGGTTAACATTTTCTATAGCCAAGAAGTATGAGACAATCAACTACAACATTCGCCACTGTCGATGGCCTTTTTGAAGGTTTGTGAAACAGTAATTCCAACGTCTGACTGTGTTTATGAGTTGCGCTTCCACTATTACTAATATGGCTTCAGTACTGCTCTCGATGAATATTCCATAGTAGAAGTATAATGCGTATAAGTTGTTACTGACGTCATATGGAACATGTTATGGAGTATTNTTATTACAGTAACAGGTTTAAAGGAGAATCAATACAAATATTTACACTGTCTTCGTCGTCTTCATTTCTACCTTGTTTGTTTGCACACGCACGCACACACTTTCAGGACGTTGTAAATACAATACAAAATGTCCTGGTAAAAAGAAACAAACACACAAACACAGACAGTCTAGTCGTTGGTAGCTGTAGTCGATGCTGACATGGTACATAATGCCATAACGTTTGAAGCGAGTAGTCTCAAACACGGTAATGTGGCAAGTTCTATTGTTTATGGCTAGGTAACTGACTGGGGTGTGTCTGATTGGTTTTATTTAGAACAAACCCAACACGTTATCGCTACATCTTTCTTAAACCCCATCGAACAATCCATTCGCCTGTCTGGTGAAGATCTAATCTGGATAAAAGACGTAAACTGCAATGGCCTGGTCATGTCATGGGATCAACAGGTCACTCCTAAATAAAACGGCACCGTGAATAGAGGGCGTAAAATGGGTAGACAGAAATGAGTTTGGCTAACAACATCTGGAAATGGACAGGACCGGCAGCTACCACGCCCCGTGAGACACAATCGGCAAATGTGCAGTTCCTTCGTGAGACAATGCGTAGTCGGGGGTCACACACAGCCCATAGCCAAACCGGTTATCATTTAACACAACTGGACATATTTACACATGTACAAGACACTAAATTAGGAGTGACCACCTTCTCTCTCATGAGACAATGCTTGTCTTAGCTGCTTCATCATCATATCGGTAAGTTGCCAGCATGACGCCTCGCATGCGTGGTCTCCCGGTTAATTCGGTACGCTTTGGTGTCAATAGCAGAACCGCCACTGAGACAGGCTCGCCAGGTGTGTGTGTATTCTGCCCATATCGCACGTGCCTCTAGCTGATATATGCTATACCCACATGTTAGCCAGTTTCTGTACCAGTGAGTTAATTTCAACGCTGTGTATACACATCGGAATTCATGACGTCGCTACATTGAAGGGCATGTCCGCGTCCACAACGAATATTCTTAGTAATCGTGCATGATGCAGTAGGCAATTGACACGCGTACTTAACATTAGGGGCGTTGCGTTTTTACGCCTGTATTGCGGAAACATTAAAGTATGCGCTTACCCCGAAATCAACCTGATTGCGCATCGGTCTGCGCACGATACTTCCACGTACTCGTAACATCGTGAAATCAACATAAAATGTAGGGGAAGGTTCGGTAATATGAGCATACTGGTAATATGGGCCACTTCCATAACTTAAAATTGGTACACCATATGGTGTCATCTGGCGACTACTTGCTGAGTTAAGGAGTGTGGCAGACCAGACAGGCACTATTTACAATGGTAAAGAGGGGGGGGGTGTGAGTGCGTGTGTTCGTGCATGTTACGTGTANGACTACTTGCTGAGTTAAGGAGTGTGGCAGACCAGACAGGCACTATTTACAATGGTAAAGAGGGGGGGGTGTGAGTGCGTGTGTGCGTGCATGTTACGTGTATGTGTGCACACATGTGTGCGTGCATGCGTGCGTGCATGCGTGCGTGTTCCCATGTTCAGTAGTGATTTTTGTTTTGGGTTAGGCTGTGACTATGGTGTGTCTGGGACCATGTTGGGTAATATGATAACTCATGCCCATCGTATCTACGGGCCATGCTCATATTTCCAACCCGTAATATAATATGAGCCACTTTGAGAAAATATTCTCCTCGTCCTCATTGAAAAAGTAAACAACCCACGTGTGCAGTAATGTAAACAACCCACGTGTGCAGTAATGTAAACAACCCACGTGTGCAGTAATGTAAACAACCCATGTGTGCAGTAATGTAAACAACCCACGTGTGCAGTAATGTAAACAGCCGACGTGTGCAGTAATGTGAACAGCCGACGTGCGCAGTAATGTAAACAGCCCACGTGTGCAGTAATGTAAACAACCTGCAGTAATGTAAACAACCTACGGGTGCATTAATGTAAACAACCCACGTGTGCAGTAATGTAAACAACCCACGTGTGCATTAATGTAAACAACCCACTAGTGTGCAGTAATGTAAATAACCCACGTGTTCAGTAATGTAAACAACCCACGTGTACAGTAATGTAAACAACCCATGGGTGCATTAATGTAAACAACCCACGTGTACAGTAATGTAAACAGCCCATGTGTACAGTAATGTAAACAGCCCACGTGTGCAGTAATGTAAACAACCCACGTGTGCAGTAATGTAAACAATCCACGTGTGCAGTAATGTAAACAGCCCACGTGTGCAGTAATGTAAACATCCCACGTGTGCAGTAATGTAAACAACCCACGTGTGCAGTAATGTAAACAACCCACGTGTGCAGTAATGTAAACAACCCACGTGTGCAGTAATGTAAACAACCCACGTGTGTAGTAATGTAAACAACCCACGTGTGCAGTAATGTAAACAACCCACGTGTGCAGTAATGTAAACAACCCACGTGTGCAGTAATGTAAACAACCCACGTGTGCAGTAATGTAAACAACCCGCGTGTGCAGTAATGCCCACAGCAATAGTCTACCACGAAAACCTTTACATCAACTTTGCACACAGCACATCTAATTATACGGCTCCAGAATATCAATGTGAAAAAGTGGCTCATGTTACTGAACCTTCCCCTATACTATTGGTTGAAACTACGTCCATAAAGCCAACAATGAAGACAATAAAGTTATTGATAAAAGTGCATTAATAACAACCGAAAACAAAATAAATAAGCGTTATTCAAGTGGCGTATTCTTGCGGATAACATATGTTGTGAATTCGTTATAGAACATTTAATTCGGCACGTCATGAGTTTTTTCTTTCGTATATAGAGATGAATACTAAATGAACATTTTGGCCAACTTTTACCGAAATAACATTAGCCTTTTTAGCCGATATACATAGCTGTGCGGAAGTGACCCAGTACCCAGTACCCTGGGGCATATCCGCACACCAATAATCAATGCGTATTATTAACATATACGTTTTTCTTAGTGGAGTTGAAGTTTGTTAATTGGTAGTGGTAAACAGGTTATATTAAAAACTGGTTTATTTCTTCAATTTCGAACATATTAATTATCAGAGATAATGCATTATGATTGGCTGCCACAATTTGATACAATCATATTGCCGTTGTATGGCCTGAATTGACATAGGTGAAACACGGAGTAAAATAATTAATTTATGTTAAGCAACTGTAATGTTCGCCGTGTGTGCTTGACAGCCGATCTATTTGATTATCGCCACTGGACAACTGTCTCATGAATAAGAACTGCACACAGGACATGCCGTTGATCAACATTGTCACAAAGTGTACACGAAAGAACAACATGAAGGCGTCATAATACATTGGCCGTTGATATGATACTATTGACCATTTGTGGCGCCATTGTAGGTCTATGAGTTCGTGATCAAATGTCTTGAAGATATTTGAACTCGGACGTTTACTGTTCCATTTTACACTTGCTTTAGCCAATACGGATTGTATTAAGCAGAACGATTGCAGTCATTAGGACAGATGTCGTGAAACACTCAATCTTGGGTTGCGATATACTTTTGTCTTGATGCGTGCTGAAAGGTAAGACAATGGATTCTTCGTTACCGTAAACAATTTGGACAGCATTTAAAAAACAACGAGTTCATCAACATGTTGTCCAATAATCACATATTAAAGGTGTTCACNGCGTGTGTGTGTGTGTGTGTGTGTGTGTGTGTGTGTGTGTGTGTGTGTGTGTGTGTGTGTGTGTGTGTGTGTGTGTGTGTGTGTGTGTGTGTGTGTGTGTGTGTGTGTGTGTGTGTGAGTATTTCGACATGCTTGCAATTTATCAACCACCAAGTTGAACACAAGAGAGCAGTTGGTGCCAAGTAACATGCAAATTGAACAACCGTGCACATGAGTATTATTACACTAAAACAGCTATTTGTCAGACTGGGTATTGGAATTACTGGGATCAAAATGCCACAGTGGGGGTAAGACATAATCGTAGTATTTGACTCAGGTGTAAGAACACTTAGCATCGTATGGCTAAACGCATACGTTATATGTAACTGATACTGCACGTATGCATATTCAGGAATGTGTCTCCGTCATTGTACGTGTACACACACACACACACACACACACACACACACGCACGCACGCACGCACGCACGCACGCACGCACGCACGCACACACACACACAAACGCAATAATTTGTATCAGTGCAAGCAGCTAAACACTAAGCGCCATTTCAGGGTCCATTGCAACTGGACAAGATGGACAGGGAAGTGAAACAGCCCCTGTATGGTTTCCTGAAGCCATCGGACGGGAGTAGAGGGCTGAAGGGCGTGTGGCGTGGCTTCACCGACACGACGACAGCCCACGGCGTTCCGCACATCCTCAGAGTATTTGGTAAGCTGTTTGTCTGCAAACGTCTCTGTGATTGCTTGTATACGCTGTCGTCTTCTCCTTTCCACAACAAGAATGCTGTCATATGGCCTTCACCCAAGGCAACGATTTATATACAAAGTTGAGTCGCATTGCCCCTCACATTCGTTTCATTACCCCCACCCCGAGTCAGAACAATTGTTCCCCTCCCAACCCTATCTTAATAGCCCATTGTACTGTTTACGTAGATTCTATTCAATTGGGGCGAGGTCATGAATAAGGCGATGAAAAAGGTAATATTTTCCATAAAACAGCAATTTATTTATATTGCGGCACTTGATATTGCTCTGACAAGTGTGCTCTGCAGGGGTTATCGGCATCCCGTTCAAGACAGGCTACAAATTTACAATATAATTTTTCTATACCAAGTGATTTGTGTGCCAATGTTTACAAAGATATTGGTTTCGTCTTTTTTGATGGACCTGGGACACGTGTAAACCACCTTCGAATGAGCTAAAAATTAACAAAATGTAAATATATGCATATAAATATGAAGCACAAACATTTTGAAAAGGCACTGAAGAACAGTCGAGAGTGGGAGGGAATGGCATGAGATCGCGATAGATGGAAACGACTCGTCGAGAGGACGGAATAAATTAACTGGTGAGGACCCCACCCTACACGGGACCAAGGGGGAAGACAAAAGATGAAGTTAGGCTAAGCGCTTAAGTATTATTATATATAATTTGTATATAATATTGTTTGTCCTCGATTTAACAGTACGACTCGAACATTTGAAGTGTATGTACCTTTAGTGATATGTCGTTGGACAAACAATAATAAAGCTGTTGATTCGCACCTTCATACATGAGTGTCGGGTTTACATTACAGACAATGAAACCTCGTTCCACTTTACTTTACGGGCAACACAAGGAGCAGTCAACGGTAAATAAAACGGCACGACTGGACATACTTGCAAACACACAGCGCTAAGCTAACGTTCCGGCCTCCGTGCGTCTACTTTTGCCTCAGTCTGAGTAATATGACATACAATTTCAGGCCATAGAATAATATAAATATTTCGAAAACAAATATTAACACACATTTGTTGTTCCAAGTGTGTGTCGACACCAACTGCGTGACAACGGCTTGTGACAACGGGGTTGTGACAACACGCCTAAGCTGCTCTAGCAGTGTTTTTCATTTTAGCCGTTCATGTTAGAAATATCAAGGCGCAAAAATCATGAAAGGGGATAGAGGTTGTCAGCGTGATGTCACACAGAAAATGTGGACAAGTGGAAGACGAAACTCGTATTAATGAAGATCACAGACGGATATCAACGAACATTGACACTCGTGTGGAAAAGGAACACATTGCATACATTGCTGTAAACTAGTGAAGTGCTCCAGAAACCAACTGATGCTTCTTCGCATTGACTTGGCAGCTTAGAGTAAACAATTAATACATATCAAACATATATCATGAACAGGTTCCGTAAAATATCGCGGGAGAAGATAGCATTTGACATTTTCTAGAGATCTGAAGTTACATGTTTATGAGGAAAGAATTGCACTGCAGCAGTCAGATATATGCAACTTCTGAGGACAGTGACAAGTATGTGACAAGTATGTGACAAGTATGGACATGGAGAAGAGTGTTGCAGCCACCTGTACAATATTTCGTTCATTTTGGTTTGACGTTATTTATCTTGTGAGGCAAGGGCTTGAGCAAAGATGGAAGCACACAACGCACTCATGGTAACCGGGCTAATCGTGCGATAACTTAGCCTATCTCAAATCCGGTTCGTTGATGTCTAACTAATATTATGTAGTGTGTGAATAGTTTAATTAACATGCGCAGTCGATTTAATAAAAATAATGCCTACTTTCGTTCAAATCATCGACAGAATTAACTTTAGTCGTTAAATCTGGTAAGGCTCAAAACAGTGGATGTCCAAAATGGTAACCATTGTGCGGGTCAAGGCTGATCATGGGCGTGACTTCCATCCTCTCGCCGATCACATGACAAAGTTACGAAATTTCACCAAGGGTGAAATTCGTGAGTTTTCAGTGTTTCCATTTTCACTTCAATTAATGTTTGACCAAACATTAAGTAGTTTAATAGTTTGTCTGATGATTTCACAAAAACTACATACAACCAACCGTAGCACAAACGAGCTAGCATGTTGTAGTTGATAATAGGAAGGTTTGATTTTTCCCAAAATGAATTTGAAGTGAGACTGACAAAAACGTCGAATTGAGGAGGAACCTTTAAATGACAGTTGTGGATTTTAGTGAATTCAGATTCACGGCAATAGCGATGATTATGTTTCTATTACAAGCATCAATTATTTGTAATAGGCATACATCAGGTAACATAAAACAGCATTTACTAACAAAGCACCAAGGTGACACTTGCATGTTTTTGATGTATTTGCAGGAGTTGTAAAGAGGGGTTTCTGGGGTTTGATGACGGCCGTCTGCGTATCAGTCCTCGTCTACCATCTAACCTCGTCCTGCATCCTTTACTTCTCGCACGAGACTGCGGTCAGCGTCTCCTTGGTAACGCGTCGTCAGCTGACTTTCCCTGCCGTGACGATATGTAACCTGAACCCGGTGAAGCAGTCAGCGGTGTCCGAGAGCTCGACCTTGAGTCGACTCATCAACGACGACAAACGGACGAGGAAGAAGAGGTCGTTGAAAAAAATACCTTTTACAAGTATGGGCATCACGGGTTTATAAATAATATGTTTGGTTTCTACAAAAGAATCGTTCGTGATTATGAACTAAAAGGAACATGTCTTCAATGATACGGGCATAATTTAATTATTGTCATTATGCGGTGGACTTAAAAGAAATATACATGAAAAGCGGAACAAACCTATAAGCAGTGAATCTAAATATCCAGTCAACATATGTTTGCACTGAACTAGTTTCTCTGGCGATGGTTTATCGGTAGGTTTCCTTTTGGCGACCTGTTTTCCGTGTTCCGGGCGGTTTCCAGTACAACGCCTGCTTTTTGTTGGCGGCAATCTAAGAACATGACCCAAATACATCCATCTTCTTTTCAAATATGTTAACTTGATTGGTTCGGAGTTTGCTCTTTCAAAATTATGTCCGCCTAAAATGTCTTCCAGGCATAATATATCGGTTATACATGACCGTATGTTTCGGAACACATGCTTAAATGGACTTGTTATGTTTACTGGGTAGTCCATCGTAACCTTCAATTAACTGTTGTAATAACTCGCATAATATTGATGTCAAACTCACTGCTCTGTAATTTTCTGACTTGTTTCTCGAACCATTTATTTTCTAAAAAGGTGGTGTGGTTGCTTCTTTCCAATGTAAACGTACCTCTTCCCGTAAGAAAGCGTTAGGAGTGCTGCGCTTCTTCAATGTTTCCTTATGCAGTCTTGCTGGAATCACATCAACTCTAGGTGATTTAGTGTCCTGCATGTTCGTTACTTTCTTAGCTACGGTTTCAGGAGAACTGGCCAAAGCTATGTGTTTTATTCAGCTAAAGTTTAGTAACGTAGTGATATCTTTCCATCTAAACACTGCGCTGAAATACCCATTTAGTTCATCTGCCATTTGAAATCCGTTTCTTCTTGGACATGACAAAAGCCCGTATTATTAGGAACAATGGCAAAAAAATGGATTTTGTTCAAGGTAGTCATACCAATTTCTGTGGCAACGCAGAAGAAGGCGGCCATAGTTGCACAACCTTCCCCACTGAATGGGTATGAAAATATTGATAGAAATATGTTTTTCTCACTCAAGAAGGATAGCAGAACTAGAGGACATGAGGTAAAATTAGTAAAGGATCAATGTAGATTGGACATCAGGAAGCACTCGTTCTCACAGAGGACAATAAATGAATGGAACAAATTGTCTACAGATTGTGTAACTGCTAGCAGCGTGAATATGTTTAAAAACAAGGTTGACACATATCTCAGGAGGGCGGGTTATAAGTAGATGAACATTGTTGGACTCTCGATAAGCCAATGGCTTCCTTGTCCACTTGCCATCTGGGCCTTTGGCTTGGATGGCAAATCTTGTTAAATCTTGTTAAATCACTCCTGCCGGGACATCTTACGCGATTTTGAAGGAACTTCCTGTGAATGACGAATGACTAGATCACAGCCATTGATTGACAGTAACTGTTGAGTTCTGCGAATGCAGTCACTGACACCATATCGGCATGTAATACACGAGACTTGAACCTTTTGTCGCTTGATTCTCTATTTAGTATGCGTGAGTGAAACCATGGCAAAGGAAGCATGTAAAATTGTTTCACCCTAGGTTAAATATTGTTGTAGGAAACTGGACAGGCATAATTTGTTAATAATTATTATTTCATATGAATAGTACAGGTTATATATGGCAACGTGGTGTGGGGAGCTGATTAACAATCACAAAACCGCTGTTTTCCCGGAATCGTGGTCATGTAGCTTCATTTTGTTATGCCATGGCAATATGGATATCCGGTGTGTGTATACGATTTCAGTTAACAACATTCAAACGTGCCTTTGACTTGTGGCAGGTTGTCCGACCCCGAAATACACAGATGAACGGGGTTCCACATGCTACTGGGTTCCGGACGACATCAAAAATGGGACGGAACGGGGAATCAATTTAGGCGATGCGAAAAGGTTATGTGTACGTCACGGCGGGCATCTGGCTGCACCGTTCACAAAACAACGTCTGCAACACATACACGATAAAGACATACTGAACGGAACTGGCGATATACGGTGAGCAAAGAATTGCTGTTCATTTGCAACGCCTTGTATATCCAGGCAAACCCGCTACGATTCGACGCGTAGCAGTTAGTTTTTATTACAAACAGCGAGTCGGGCTGAATCAAACTGCGTCGAATTGCGTTGCGTCGTAACGTGTGTGTGCTCTTTGCGACGCCGACATGTGTTGGGTTTGTTGCTTCGGGCTTCGTCGCAAGGTATCTGGCAGTGATAGAGAACTATTATGTGTGTGCATCCTTGTCGCAAGTGTGCATACAGGTTACGACCCGACGCACATCCACGCAGCTCCACTCGCAGCTCCACTCGCAGCTCCACTCGCAGCTCCACTCGCAGCTCCACTTGCAGCTCCACTCGCAGCTCCACTCGCAGCTCCAGCTCCACGCAGCTCCACTCGCAGCTCCAGCTCCACGCAGCTCCAACTACAAGTCTGGTTGCGTCGCGTTCGTTCGTAGCGAGTATGCCGGGCTTTTGCTAGCGATTGTTTGGCTTTCTTTCGCGTAGTCATAGAGGGCATATGTACACATGCATTCGTTAGTTCGTACCTACGTTCCACGGACTGAAATCGTTTTATTTTGGCTTAAACAATGTAACATTATCCCCAGTGGGGTATGATAAATACCCCGGTCGACCAGGTCATTGTTACAGCTTGTGCTTGTAATTATTTCATGAAGCATAATCTATCCTTATATATGATAAACTGGGCTATTTATTTCTATGTTTTTTTCTGTACCTAAGAAGTTACCTTTTAGGAGAATGGCAACCATAGTGCGATCGGTTTGCAAATGTAAACCTACCTTTCGAAAGAGGCATATAATGTAACTGTAATCGGGTTAATCACGTTAATTAAACGCCGTTAAGTATTACTTCAAAGTTACAGTAGTTCGGTCAACAGTGTGTTATGTTGTGTGTTATGTTGTGTTATGTTGTGTTATGTTGTGTTACGTTGTGTGGGACGTTATTTTAGCTGTAAAGATAAATGATCAATGCGAACTTTTTGGCAAAATGTATTGTGAATTCAATAAGCTCAGTATATTGCATAAGCGTTAGGCATGCCCCAGTGTCAATCGTATTCACACTCCTAGCATTTACAGCTGATGTTTTCGTCCATACATTTATTGTCATATGTGAGAACCAATAAATACTCTTTAATTAGCTGTACTAATTTAGAACAGCTACTTTATTATTCTAGTTATATTACATTGCAAAACAAGTTGTAGCAACCCCTCAATATCAAAAAGCATCGATTTATTTTCCTCCTTATCTCCTCCACTCATATTGTCAAACAGCACACGTTAGGCAGTTTTCGTAGCTAAAATCTCTATCTCCCCCAGGATGAGTTTTTGCATCGTATCCGTCCGATAATAATAATTTATCAGTCGTACTTTTGTAGGGTGTGGTTATGGATAAATAAGATCTCACGACATTCCCAGTGGAAATGGTGGGGGAACACCACGACCAACTACACATCATGGGACGTCGACTATCCCCGAGCTAACCTAGGTCGGCGCGTATACATCAGCCGCGAGAAGGTTTTCCAGTGGAGGAATCAACGTTGGAACAACAGATCCCTGCCACTGTGTGAACGCCGCTTGACGTGTAAGTTGCGCCGTTGTTTCAGCACAGTTATTACATCGTCATCGCACGCCCATGTTGTATGCGATGACCGCGTCGTGGCGTAAACAAATAGTTCCGTCGTCATCGCACGCCTATGTTGTATGCGATGACCGCGTCGTGGCGTAAACAAATAGTTCCGTCGTAATCGCACACGTCCGATTGTGAATTCATACTGCACCCATCTATTGAATAGAGCATATTGAATTCATGTATAATAGCGGATTGTACAAAACACCGTAAACTATGGAAATATTTAATTACGACTGTGTCTGAATGCGGTTTGAATATGTATTACTGTGTTATTCGCTAACATGTAAAAAAAATTCCCTAACTAATACATAAACATCTTTTAGTTATACTGCAACGTAACAAAAATGAAAAAGAGACAAGCCACAAAAAGATGGTACACGTGAAGGCCTTATAGCTCATATTTCTGTACATGTTTTTTGACATCCTCGATGTATTTCCTGATTGCTTTAAAATGGAGCAAGNACATGTAAAAAAAATTCCCTAACTAATACATAAACATCTTTTAGTTATACTGCAACGTAACAAAAATGAAAAAGAGAGAAGCCACAAAAAGATGGTACACGTGAAGGCCTTATAGCTCATATTTCTGTACATGTTTTTTTGACATCTCGATGTATTTCCTGATTGCTTTAAAATGGAGCAAGAAACAACCATTGTTTTAATTACATAAATGCGAAACATTTACATTGAGACAATTTGATCCTTACTAGCCACAATAGGTTTCATTTCTTTTCGATTGTGTTGATACTACTGAGATCGTTACAGTCACATTGCCCAGTCGTTGCTATTTTGTAACAAAACCCAAACACATTGTCAAATCATGCAAGGTGTATGTCCAATGTTTGTATGCGCTTGTTCCAACAATAATTATAATGAAGGCGAACATTGTTTTAGAATGTCTTTCATTTTCTTTCTTTCTTGAAATTGTCAAGTCCATTTAGTAAACCACTGGTGTGCATTGTTAACAGTGCCAACGACAACTGAGAAAGAAACATCTACCGAGATACCAACGACAACTGGGAAAGAAATAACGACCGTGGTACCAACGACTGCTCAGAAAGAAATAACGACAGTGGTACCAACGACTACTCAGAAAGAAGCGACTACCTCGGTACCAACGACAACTCAGAAAGAAACGACTACCTCGGTACCAACGACAACTCAGAAAGAAACGACTACCTCGGTACCAACGACTACTCAGAAAGAAACGACTACCTCGGTACCAACGACTACTCAGAAAGAAACGACTACCTCGGTACCAACGACAACTCAGAAAGAAACGACTACCTCGGTACCAACGACAAGTCAGAAAGAAACGACTACCCCGGTACCAACGAAAAGTAAGAAAGCAACAACTACAGTGGTACCAACGACTACACCTACACCAACAACTGCTGAAGAGACAACAACTACAACTCCGACTACAACTACTACAACGACTACAACACCTGTTACTGCAGTATCAGGTAATACGATATACCCGAAACGTCTGCCATTATCAAAGGAATTCGTAAAAACGAACAGGATATTGGAGGTTATAGCGGATCTGCCCATCAGCAGCAAACAGACGATGGGCTACTCGGCGTTTGAGCTTATTCTTGACTGCGAATTTGCCGGTTCTAAATGCGACACGAGGTATGTCGAAATAAGCTTTGCTCTTGTCATTGTTTCATTACGTAACTGACGATTTTTGAAGCCTGCTTCATCGTACCTCTTTGGATCAATTACAATCGTGATGGCAGATAAATACCTTCTCACAGTCACCTGACTTTTTGCTTGCTTACGGATGCAGTGATTGGAAACTGGAATGTGAAAAACATTTACTTTTCTAGATACGATTGTACGAAGACGTCAAATTTAACCACTGTTTCATATTAAGGCGCCTATCTCTTATAGCATAAGACTTATACAGTCACTGTGAACTAGAGATTACCATAAATTTAGGACATCTTTGTTTATTAAAACTGCAATGAAAAGTCACATTCAATGTTTGTCAATAAAATGTGGCACATTGATACATTTTTAGCCCTACATTTCAAACAAAATTATTATTTAAAAGGCGAACGACAATCTGGATAATCTTATACCTGTTACACTCACGTGAAGCGTTACATATGCATATGTTTGAATATAAGACACCAATTAACAGACTTGTGTCTGCAGTGATTTCGCGTCGTTTTACGACACACAACACGGCAACTGCTACATCTTCAACTCGGCGTGGAACAAGACACAGCCACCGCGTGTGCAGCAGCGAGCGGGAACTTCATACGGTAGTTGTCGTCCAACTATTATGATCTGGTAGATATTAGTAATTCCTCACTTAAAAGTTAGTTATTCCTCACTTAAAATAATTTTATTTAACCTACCGTAAAATACAACAGAGTTAAAGAACGTAGCTAAGTAAGTCAGAGAAAGGGGGAGAGAGAGGATCGGAAAAGAAAGAGGGAGCTGGAGAGGGAGAGGGAGGGGTACAGGGGGAGATACAGACACTATGTGAAACTGAACATTCTCTGTAGAATAATTTACCATTTAAGCCAATAACTGTTACCTTTTTATAGGTTTGACTCTTACCCTAAACATCGGACAATATGATTACGTGAAGGACATTGGGGGTTCTGCCGGGGCCAGAATAGTTGTTCACCCTCAGGATCGGATGCCTTTCCCGAAGGACGAAGGCGTCTTGACCGCCCCCGGACAAATGACCATCATTGGCATTCGTCAGGTGAACTAATCGGACTTGCATATCTACTTTCTGCCCTTGTGATAAATAGAAACATGCACACTCACACATACAATTCATTTATGAACCGATGCAGACATTTCATCGTTCAATTCGGGTGACGGACACATCTAGTAGCATGCGCTGCGTTTCTTTTATGTACCCCCATTTAAATTGGCGATAGCAGACGCCCTGATGTGTTTCTCGTTGCAGTTGAACGTCGTTCGTCTGCCTGAGCCGTACGGCAACTGCACAGACACAACAGAACGGAACATCAAGAGGAGTGTCTTTGAAGAGGCGTATCCCGTCGGCTACAGCAGTGCTGTACGTAGCCAGGCAAATAGGATATTGAGTGAATGCTAACGTTGTATGAATACAGACTAAGATATTCCTCACATACGTGGCATCTGGTTTAGATTAATGTTAGGTAGTTACGTAGGTACATGAAATGCTGTTTTAATACACGAAACAATTTTGTGCATATACGATTCGAAAGCGGAATGTGGCATTTACCAAATACCACTTATGTCTCAGGCGATATTGATCCGCNAATGCTAACGTTGTATGAATACAGACTAAGATATTCCTCACATACGTGGCATCTGGTTTAGATTAATGTTAGGTAGTTATGAAATGCTGTTTTAATACACGAAACAATTTTGTGCATATACGATTCGAAAGCGGAATGTGGCATTTACCAAATACCACTTATTACATCAGGCGATATTGATCCGCAGCCCAAAATTATTTAAATATCCCGAATGTAAATGACCAAAGCAAAACATCATTGGAAACATCATTATCATTGGAAACTGGGATTAAGATAAATCCAAGTGGTTCCACTATGGTTGATACTAAGACACGCCATTGCTAAGACATGGTCGTTGGTTCACGGTGATACGTGAACTGCATGAATCTATTTTGCAGGCCTGCTACGCCACGTGTTACCAGCGTTACGTCATCGAGCGCTGCGATTGCGCCGATTCGCAGTATCCGATGGAGGGCGCTGCGTTTGACTACAGGCGAGTTTCGGCATGTAACTCCAACAACGCCACGGAAGGTTAGGTGTAAGACTATTTGGCGATATTTTGCTTATATTTTACTTGTTTTAATGGAGGAGGTGGTGATGTTTGATCAATGTTTTGTTGTGATCGTTTATTACAAAACGTATGCAGATGAACCTCTCATCTGCGAGTCTTGATGAGACCATTGTTAAGAAAAGTGAGAGAAATTTGTTAACATCTACCAGTCGAAGAATATGCCCAGGGAAATCGAGTGAAACGTATATCAAAAGTAGTGTAGTAACTGTATTGCAAAAATCAATGACTTGGTGCATCTATATTTCTCTATATCCAGTACAGCATCCTTGCACTGCAGTCTCTACTGGACGGATTATTTTAACAAAACGGTGTTGTGTTCTTTTGTATTCGGGTTTTGTTTAACGCATGTGATAACGATAACACATCATTAACTCTCTCACAGACACCTGTAGGTATCACGTCAGCATCGACTACGCCTACAACAGACTGGACTGCGACTGTCCTCTTCCGTGCGAGTAAGTATATACTGTGGCTTTTTCGTTGGATGTTCTTCATAAAGTTTCCCTTTGGGGTGCGATCGGTTAGTTTGCAATACTGCGCTGCCTTGGTTAATATATTCATCTTCTTTGTTTCTATCCCCAGCTTCGTCTCGCCAATCTCCGCCGTCTTCTGGTGTAATAAGCGTTAACAAGGAACAGTGTAAATTGGTTGATTGTAAGATTGGATATCAGAAAGTACTAGTGAAGAATAAGTGTAGATTTAGTGGCGACGTTGGCGATCACCACACAATTCTGTCATTAGTATTAAGACACGTTTTAATTTGAGTGAAATTTTGAAATGTGATACAACTAAATGGCTGATTCTCTCTGTCATTCTAAATAAGCGGATTCCACAGTAATTTAATTAAGACTTGTTATTACAAATAAAACCACNCATACTTGCACTGCAGTCTCTACTGGGCGGATATTTTTAACGAAACGGTGTCGTGTTCTTTGGTATGCGGGTTTTGTTTAACGCATGTGATAACGATAACACATCATTAACTCACTCACAGATACGTGTAGGTACCACGTCAGCATCGACTACGCCTACAACAGACTGGACTGCGACTGTCCTCTTCCGTGCGAGTAAGTATATACTATGTGTCATACTGTGGCTTTTTCGTTGGATGTTCTTCATCAAGGTTCCCTTTCGGGTGCGATCGGTTAGTTTTGCAATACTGCACTGCCTTGGTTAATATATTCATCTCCTTTGTTTCTATCCCCAGCTTCGTCTCGCCAATCTCCGCCGTTTTCTGGTGTAATAAGCGTTAACAAGGAACAGTGTAAATATAACAAAGTACTTAGTGAAGGATCATGGTAGATTAGGTACAGAAAGTACTAGTGAAGAATCAATATAGATTGGATATCAGAAAGTATTAGTGAAGAATAAGTGTAGATTTAGGGGCGACGTTGGCGATCACCACACAATTCTGTCATTAGTATTAAGACACGTTTTAATTTGAGTGAAATTTTGAAATATGATACAACTAAATGGCTGATTCTCTTTGTCATTCTAAATAAGCGGATTCCACAGTAATTTAATTAAGACTTGTTATTACAAATATGAACATGCTCATTATAGCAACAAGCCATTGGATTGGCATTCCTGTCTCACGTCCAATATCAAAGGGCTGGTTGGTAACCCAATTATACGGGGACACAAGTGACTTCCATTTGTAGGCAATAGTTGTTGATATAATGCCCTGATACGTTCACACACACACGCACACGCACACGCACGCACAAATTATGAAGAGGGTTATTATTCCCCCCGGGGGTCCATTATTTATACTGTGTGTGTGTGCGTGCGTGCGTGCGTGCGAGTGCGTGCGTGCGAGTGAGTGCGTGTGTTTAAATTAAATAACATGATATTATGATCGAAACGATCACTCTTTGTATCTATAACATTGACTCTGCCAACGTTCTTTGTTAAAAGTTGTGTACCTGTACAGGGAGAAGGCGTACACTTATCAGTCGTCAAGTTCTATTTGGCCAACAGACTCGCATAAGGTGAGGACGAATCTGCAGACATGCGTGCACTCCCATTGAAATATAATAGTAATATCACGTCCAGTAAAAATACTAAATGTTTTCTTCCCTACACGTGAGTTTAAAATATGACACACCTAAATAATGTTGATTATTTTAGGAATTAGGAAGTCATCATGTTTTATTAAAGAATAGTTCGCTGTATTTTCCAAAACCAAATCCAACTACATTTTTTCCTAGTTCTTTTGGTATGACTTGTGTTTCATCCTTATTACTTGTCCCAGTATTTATATGAGTCGAAGAACAATGCAATGTTTGTTTCAGTGCATCAGTCTTAGTGCAGTCACTTTTCCAACTATGTTAATGTGACAGTTGCATTCAGGTCATCAAGACCTGCATGTCTAATTTCTAAATAAAATTAACGGTATATTGGCCTATGTAGTTTTGTAGTCTTTGTAAAAATTTCCATGCAGGGATGCGCATGTTTCAAGGATGTTTGTCTTGTCCGTAGTCAGTTCGCCATTGTCCAGCTTCGTGACGTTGATTCTTCTCTTTGCTGCATGTTTATATATTTTGGGCCCATGTTCTTTTTCGATAATCTGTCATTGGTTTTTTGAGGTCTGTGTCTTGCTAGTCTCGTTGTTTTCATTGTCTTGGTTACGTCGGCTAATTAAACTGTATCTACGTTTCAAGAAAACATGCATACAATATTGCACTCTTGGATCGCCATCTTGTCTTCCATCTGTTTTAAGAAATCATAAAATAAACGTTGGTCTCCTTGGTCGCCATCTTTCTCTATTTCAGGACGGCATAAAAGAAAAGTTGGCCTCTGAGATCTCGAGGTATCTCGGCAACACGACGGACGACGAGAAGTTGTGGAACAACCTGCTCACGGTCAAGGTCTTCTTCGAAGAGTTCAACTACGAGAACATCGAGGAGACGCCAGCCTACTCGGTGAGATATTGGTGGATTACGGCATGTTCAGTGTTTCATAAATGTATGTCTGTCGGTTATTACATATGCTGGAAACCAACGTGTATATTGGGGTGAGTCATGGATGGGCGCGGGAACAAGAGCGGCGAGAATCACCAAAGTAGGCTCGTGTTGCGAAACGTTGCCTTCCAATTTGCATGATCACTAAATATATGCTTCAATTATTAAATTAAACCAGCGAAGCCAAGAAATTGGCGCGCTACACAGAACCCAATTTTGAGGCATGGCTTGAGAGGGAACGACTCAATTTCGGATGTGTCGATCTGCGCAATGTTGTACAAGTAGCAAAAGGACTTGGAACGGCATGGTCTAAGAATAAACGTGAAGAAGACTGAAGTGGTAATAAGTGGCCGGAAGGGCAAAGAAGATATCAACATTACAGAATTTGGAGGGAACAATTTGTGTTTCATAAAATGTAAGTGAGGTAGGTATTTACCGAGCCTAGTTATTATATCAGATTCGACTGGTCGAATATAATTTGCCCGGATGTAGCCTAGGCGAGAGAAACTGTACTGTGTGTAAACCGCACAAACAATGGACAGTGTCCGCTAAATGAGACAGAGGAAGGCGGAGTGCCATTGCTTCCGTCTTTTGCGACGCCATCCGCGCAAGAGGATAGAACCAGAAAATTGGCCCATTCGATGCTGCAATATAGTCAGTCTAATTCAGTTCTTTATATTCGCAGACCATAAATTTTGCATCAGACATCGGGGGCATACTGGGCCTGTGGATCGGCTGTTCCGTTATCAGTCTCTTCGAGTTTCTCGAACTGTCGATGGACGTCGTCGTGTTGGCCGTGATGCGGGTGTTCCGACGACGACGAGTCGGGAACACTCGCCCTGGAACGCTTCTCGTGAGACCGCCTCGAAACGCGCCGCCGAGTCGCGTCGACCAGGTTAGTGCAACATACAATGTGTTTTATTGGCTACCAGTCCGTGTCAACAGAATGAATATGAACACATTGCTGTAATGAAACGTAATATTTACATGTTGATACACATGCATCACTTTGTTGTCTGCAGAACTTATGTCTACTATTAAAAATAAATGCTTGCACACTAGGCGCACAACGCCACAAGCGACACCGAACATACAACTTATACAACTTATAACATAATATTAATAATGTAGAAACGCTTCTGCACGACTGCATCTTGATGACGTAATTAACATATTCTACGCGTAAAGTGCTTTACACGACAAGAACGTATTTAATAGGTTTTTTTTTTTATTCACACCGAAATGTCTTGATATATAAGTGGCAGGCGCGTTCTCCATTTATAAGTGTTGCATGAATTAGGCTACGTGACTGTTCAGAATAATACAATTGTTTGGTTTAACTGCAGCTATCCGGCGCGGACAAACGTGTGACGTCACGTCCATTCCCTCGGCTCGACCGACACAGAACGCTGCAACGCCATGGAGCATCGCCGATTACTTCAGGCGACGACTGGAGTCGGACAAACCGGGGAAGGCGAACTTGTCCCAATCTCACTAGTCCTGACGTCTAAACGAACCAACAACTATAATATAAATTAAGTAAGCCATGCTTTGTCAATCGCCATATCTTTCGTGATATTCATAGTGAAATTAAGCGCAGCAAGGTCACAAAATAGAAGACTCGCGACATTTTTTTTTCACGGGACGACTGGACCGATATTTTGCCAGTTATTTTCGTAATGACAAATGCGCATACGACTCTATTAGACCGAATACAGCTTCAACTAGAGAAACGTAGTGATAAACAGCTTAATATGATATCAACATATTACGATTGCATTGCTCTTACCAGGTGCGAATGGTGAAAAATGTCTTAGCAATGCAGTCATTTTCTATTTGGAGGCGTTGTCAGATGTGCACTTTACCTGGTATTAAAGGAAACGTGATGTTTATTGATTAATGTTTAGATCTTTTACATGAAATATTATTGTTGCTAATCTTGTCAGTGTTGTGTTACTAGTTTTACAGTTTAGCCGCTTTTGTGATAGTTGTTTGTGTGATTTTAATGAAATGCTCGGAGTTTTGCTTATGCAGATTATTGTTTTGGGCAAGCCTTTAAATATGATAATAAATGAAGTAACAGAGAAAAATATAAATATTGTTTATAATGTTTGTTGTGCTGGCACAACATATGGGTCTACTTTCTCCGTAGACCTAGTGGACAATTTAAATTGCGTTCGATAAAAACACTTAACCAACAGTTGCAAACACAAACGAACGTTATTGTGTTTCTAGACACCTTTTCAATACAAATATTATTCACAATTGTATGCGATTTAAATTGACAGATTTCTTGACAACTAGGAGTTTACCAACTAGATGTACAGAATCTGTACATCAAATGTACGTCATGGCAGCGGTGAAATGGTGAGTGGCGCCTCTGGTGGGGAGTTTGCCACGCATCATCTACTCTCAATACAGTTGGTATACGTGTCAAAAGTTTTTTGTTCCCGACTGTTTGGATATAAAATTTTACACACAATTTTGTATACAGAACAAATTGCCATGTTGTTTTGCCTGAACTTGGAACTGCCCCCAGTTAACCTAGGTGAGAAACTGTACACTTCACTGCTTAGTGGTGGAATTATGCAAATCACAATTATTGCAGCATGGCTGATCGCCTCCGTTGTTAGAGTGAATAGGCTGATCACTTCAGTCGTGTTCGAGTGAATAGGCTGATCGCTTCAGTCGTGTTTGAGTGAATAGGCTGAACACTTCAGAGTTGCGTTTGTGGTGGAGTGAATAGGCGGATCGCTTCAGAGTCGTGTTTGTGCTGGAGTAAATAGGCTGATCACTTCAAAGTCATACAAATTTTTGTGTTGGAGCACTTAGATCTATCATATAGGACAAGACTTGCACTAGATAGAAAACACAACTTTTATCCATTTACCACAGATCCTTTCAAAAGCAAGATAACAACTTCATGTGAACCACTGGCTGAATAATAAATTCCAGAATTGCTAAACAATGTGTATAAATCAAAGAAACGTCAAGTGGTTTGCAATCATTGTTTACTAGTACAGAACTAAACCACAGCATGGTAATTATGCATCTAAGAGCCTGATTCACCATCCAAAATATTCAATTTGTAAACTCGACAAAAGCAATTAAATCTCCATTCAACAACATAAAAGAATGCCTATAATTAGAATGTCTGCGTGCGGGTCAACGTTTCCCAACAAGTACCAGTTCACATAACTGACTCAAATAAAACCTAATATGTACACAGATTTAATTTCCATCACAGACTGTGATTTACATAACTCGACATGATTTATCCTACAGCCACGTATAGCAGATGACATCACTCCTTAAAGGCAATGACATATTTGGTCAGAATATCCTTTCTAGCATTTAATGTTACACAGCTGTTAGCAAAACACTTTCTATTCTGTGGACTTCCTTTTCTTCTTCTTCTTCTTTTTCTCACTACTGGCGCCATCTGGTGTTTCTGCAGCAACAAGTGACATCGTTGTTGTTGGTAGACTATATCAGAACAGCTTACTTCCAGATAGCAGGTTAACAAAGGATGTGGACATCAGAAAGAAACAACTGTTATCTGTATTTTCAAAAGTAGGATCAAGTGCAAAACTAAAGCTGCAATACTCTTAATAAATAATCTTTGTGCAGAATGTCAAGCAATCCATGAAATCTCAAAAGAAAATAAGAGAATGGAAACAGGGTATTCAAAAATAGCTCATCTGCAAAACCCGCATTAAATGCATAACACACATAAATTGAGTTCAGTGTGGTTTTGTGCTGCCATAAAGTTGATAGTGGTGCAGATAAAAGTGCTTTGTGACAACGCATTATACGCCATGACTGATGACATAACAGTTTTCCTACCTATTGTTTAACAAAGTTCAACAGAAAACATGATTATTATATTTATAAAATGGATAGAACTCATTTTGCTGATAAACGCCTCACAAGTAGTCAACATATTTTCACTTAGTCGTCTACATTTCTGCCAGTTTTGTTGATTCGTATTGTTTACCTGCAGTTGAATTATCCATGGTTCTGTCCATACTCGTCTCCATAGTGGTGTCTGCGTCTCCGGCCCCACTCTCACGGTGCTTGTCTTTCTTCTTCTTCTTCTTAGGTTTCTCTGTTGGCGTCTCTGCTGTTTCTCCTGCAGTGACAGAACGGCATCATATCCAGCGCAAATGATCATCATGACTATATTATTTTTGTTCACCCCACGTTGTCAAAGTTCACTCAGCTGTATAAATGAGTACCTGGTTACAGACAGAGTGAACGAATAGTCTTCATGCAGTAATTGCAGCATGGCTGAATGCTTCCCAAAGAAGTCAAGATGGAAGATTGACAGGTCTGCCAAGGGTGAAGTGTAAAGCGCTTTGAGCATTCCCATGGACAAGATACTGTGCTACATAAGACCATTCCTGAGGTTTTCATAAATATCTGAGACATGTTCTAGGCTAACTTTTTAGCAGTAGAATAAATTTGAAAAAGGACCTGTGGGAAGTTTATCTTAGACAAAGAGATGGCCAGAAAAACAGGAGTCTTGACAGGTATCCTCCTATAATGAACAAGTCTTACATGGACGCATGCATATCATCGTAACACCATTTAGCAATTCTTCTGCACATTTCTAGGTAAAACGTTGTGACATACCGACTTAATATAGATCCATACATTACTGAATTTAAACAATACTCACGTGCACAATGTGGCAACCATTGTAATGCTGATTCCCAGTGTACTATTAAGTGTCTACACATTTATGTTTCGGTCACTACTTCTCAATAATCATTGGGATAACGAACCACCGCAAACAAAAAACCATAACTCGGAATGATTCTTAGCTTAAATGTCGAACAAATATTCACATTTCGCCTCACTATTTCAATCATAGCTACCAAAAACACTACAGAATCAAACTGAAGAAACGTCTGAAAACTTTTAGAAACCTACCATCTTCTGAAAGTTCTTTCTTTACTTTCTTCACAACAGGCGATGCTGTTTGTGTATCGGCTAATTCCGAGTCATTTTCAAACTTGCGTTTCTTCGGCACGCTTGGAAGAGTAGAATCACCACCAGCATTGTAGGTCTTTACCTCACTGGAAACCACACCAAGTACGCCAATACAGAACCGAAGTAGTAACCAACCAATTGCGACAGAACTGTGTGTCTAAAGACGGTGAGCAACAGTATAATTTTACAAAGTACAAACTATAATAGTTTTTATCGTAAAATCATGGTATACAGTATAAACTATATCATTATTATTCTAACATCTTCCCCACCCAAATGTATTTAACGAACCTCGATTTAAAAAATACATTGACCATTGTCTTGCCATGAAAACAGGATGTTCAAGTTATGGTATTGTGGAAATGTTGTCCAAACAATTACACAACAAAACAATGATGCAGTGCTGAACAGCATCTACAAACTGACCTCTTGTTTTCATATTTGTCCCACTTCGCCTTAGCTTTTCCAGTGCCACTGATGCGGCGATTCTGAAAACAGATGCCAATCAAGGGAGTGAAGACAAGCCTAGCTATCAGCGGTAGTCACATTGCTTCAACAAAACCAAAGCGAACAACTGTAGCCAATCACAGTAGGGCAGTTCCATAATGTCAGACAAACATTTTAGCCATGCATTGCACATTTTAGCCAAGCATTGCACACTTTAGCCATGCATTGCTAGCTGGAATAGAAAGTACCACAATGTTTTAATGCTTTATATTATATGAACAAAGTATGGCATCATTGCCAATTATATATATATAAGCATACAATGAAAAACACGAATGGTGTCGGACAAGTTTATTTATTGAATATACCCAAATCTGCCTGTGGAAGAAATAGAGAAGAAAAAGAATTTATCATGTTGGTTTACTGAACAACTGCCTCAGAGGTAGTGACGAAACTAGACGTGATTCTACACAAATTTCAGTAATATCAGTCTCATCACAGGCAGCTCTACTAACTACAACCAATCATCCATGGCAGAATTCCCAAAGAATGACGATACTGGAGTCACCGTTTTGTCACTTCATCCCATGAGCACACAAGTTATTTCTAGGCAGCCGATTATGAGTTGTTGGCTGCTATTCCACAATTATAATTAAACTGACAAAAATTTTATTCAAGATTATTTGGCAAAGTTCAAGGACAAATGAAACTCAAGGCTTTTCAACACCCGTACGGACACTGGTATTATCAGAGAGTCAGCTTCAATAAGCTCATTGAGCAGATCACTACAGACCTGTCCATCTTCGAGATGCCTCAGTCTCGCCTCCAGTTTCGCACGGTGGTCGATGCCCATCTCACAGCCGGTGTCTTCCCCTAGTGCATCGACACGAATTGCAAGTGATGCCTTCGCAGCAAGCATGCGGGAAATCTGAAAGCAGCATTAGCACTGTATTGTTTTATGTCCCACAACCGTGGCTTCTTTCTTAGCCAACAGGCATCGTATGCATCATAAATAATGTCTATTGTACGACAGCAGATAATAAAAGTTACTACATATGCATTTACCTACGTAAAATAACTGCGGAAATTATAATTTAAAACGTCTGTATGACTAATTTCGAAATCTACCAGTTTCAGGCAATGAATTAATGCACCAGACGGGGCTGTACATGTGTTCAGTTCCTGTCTGGTTTGCTTTGAGTTCACATTCCTGTTAATGTTCTTCCCAAAGTGGCTGCTTGATAAGCAGTCCACTTTGCAATAAAAACGTCATTTATTTGGCCCGTTTCAATTCACTACTGCATCGGACTTGTGTTGGTTATTGCATAAATGCATTGACGTCACAAACGTATTGTAATGTTGTCACAAACGTGTCACAAAGACAACACAAATACGACCTGAAACCATAGTTATATTCTTAGCCGACTAATAACAATGACATGAATAAACATATTTCTGTTTAAAATACACGCTAAGATCTGCAAGACACAAAGATCACACAGGTAACGTAGTCACAGCACCATGGATTATTCCACATGTCCAGCTCGGGACTTTGGAATAACATAACAATGTGAAGGCAGTTCTGTTCCTCATAGAGTTGTGTGTCCTCAGCGAGGTTATTACCTCAATCAGTCCACTACTTTTACTAATCATCGGAACAAATCACACAAAGATTATAAAATAAACAAACTTACACGGCATAACTTTTTTACACTGCAAATCGCTAGATAAAGAAAATTCAAGCAGTGTTAAATCAGGGCTTCATGCTTGAAAAGAACAGGCGAGCGACAAATAAATCGTTTGCCTAAATATGCCAAATTAATTGAGGCGAGCAATTTGTTAGTTGTTTTTGTAACTGTGTAGTGGCGCCACCATTTCCCATTCTGTCGTTGTCGCCATGAAATTTTAATTGGTACTTTTTGGCGCTATGACTTTTGTGCAATGAAATAAATGTTTACTTTAGTAAACCCCATACATTGCAATTGGTGAAACGGCTTTGAATTGCAACATGTCATCGATCACCATAGGCGTAGCTTAAGCAAGCCCAGTGCCGTGGCAGTGTGCTGTGTCAATGCCATTGGCAGTGACGACTTCATATGTGATATTGCTTAGGCGGTTTGAAAATTGCAATCGAGATTCACAAATACGCTTTGTATAAGAATCAGATGTATAGTCATAACTGCAGCTTAGTAGGCAACACCAATATAAACTGGGGTAAAATGGCATGCTTCCATTGCATCATAATGCAAACGCACAACTCAAACTCAGTGACCAAAAATATGAATTTGTCCTCCGCACATGAAACAGTGAATCAATGTTAAGTGGTACCAGAGATGTGCGTCGTGAATTTATATGTTCAGAGCAGTTGAAAGACGAAGTGGAACAATTATTAACTGTCGTTTTCAATGTTTAATCAACTTTTACTTTTAATATCACGAACCCACCCAGCAACAGCCAGTCTGCCCTATAGTGACATCATACCTTTCCCTTGTTCTTTGGGTTTGTCTGTCCCACCATTGAGGCGTGGTATATAAGTCCATATTTGGGCGTGTCGTGCTTCGTCTTCAGAGCTCTGAACAATGCCTTCTCAGCTCCCAGAATCTGTACTGTGGACGACGGGTGCTTGGCCAAGTTCAGAAGCGAGCCTGAAAGCGTGGGAGAACATGAGTTCCAAGTAAAATAAGTTGTAACATCAGTAATGCACTGGTGCGTGACAGAGATGTTGGGAGATGCCAAAAATCACCCTTTGAACTTCACAGCATGTGTGGGGGGCATTCATTTGGAACTCACTCAAATATTCTCTCCACAAATACACAGTTCTTTGCATATCAGACATATTCACATTCAAGTTACTTAAAATTGTTACAAGTATTTGTTCACTTGCATACATAATGGGATCTGAGGCATAGAACTTGTTAAGTACAGGTAATAATTCAACCTGATACTGTGTCGAACAGTTGACATGTCTAAGTAAACTGTTTAATCAATGACTTGACATATTGCATTGACGCATTATTTTTTATTAGCCAATAAGTTAAATCGTTCTTTAATATAATACTCTCACTAAATAACAACCTTATCTGTTAACGACTATTTAACAGTTTGTTCTGTTCCTCATAGAGTTATTTGTCCTCAGTGAGGTTGGTACCTCAATCAGTCCACTACTTTTACTAATCATCGGAACAAATCACACGAAAATCATAAAATATACATGATAACCTGACACAGCACAATTTTTTGCTACATTGCAGATCATGACATAAAGAAAATTCAAACACAGCATAAAATGTATAGCAGCACAGATAATTAGCATAACATGATATATGTCCCATTCAACAATTTCATATATAGTGCGACTGCTGCAATCGTTCTGCACTCCAGAAAGACTTTACTTTAACACATTAGTAAATGAGTTTCCTTCTGACCGATGAAGGCTACAGACCCGACCCATGTACATACACACAGTCACACAGCAGACTGACTGCCTCAGAGGTAGTGACGAAACAAGGATTGTTTCCACAAAAATTTCAGTAATATCGTTCTCATCACTGGCATCTGTACTGGCTACAACCGATCTACTTTTTGACAGATAGAATACACTGTGTTCACATTTACATTTTTTACCGTAAACTTTATTTGGGGCCAATTGTTTCTATTTCACCAGACACATCTTACAGCTGTTTCATTTCAAACGATTTCTCTTAAAATGTTTATAACCCAATCCTTGTCTTACACAACGTGCACTTTCATTATAAACATTTTCTTTCATTTACAGATGCCAACAAGTTACAGCAGCTCCACTGAATTATGTATATAACTGATACACTACCGCCCAGGCATCCACTGGGATGTTGTGGAATCAATGGCATGTGTAACAAAAGGAACGGGGAGTTCAAATAAAGCACTGCCCTACAGACTTTTACACTTTTTTAGACTTTTACATGGCATTCACATGGCAGAAAACAAAACTAACTGCCTCAGAGGTAGTGACGAAACTAGAAGTGATTCCACACAAACTTCAGTAATAACAATCTCATCACAGGCAGTACACAATCACCATATTTACTCTTTTAACTTGCAAGAGCAGTACAGGCAGAAATTAATGTTTAAACTTATAGCATCGAAGAACAAATAGACCTACCCGCATGTGCAATGAGTCGGGCACCGACCAACTCGCCCACGAGAACGGTGAGGTTTGGAGCGATGGCCAACATTCGATTCTTCAGATAGTCATACAGTTGTGCCCGGTACTCCGATATTTCAATCACCTAACAACGAATTCAACCTGGTTTAGCAGCTAGGTCTACACAATAAAAAATGTCAAAGGACAAGCAACAATGTACATGTGGGTCCAACTTAGTCTTAGCTATATGGCTCAAATAATACATTTACAAGTGTGGGATTCTTTTTAATTCCTCTTGCACAGCCACCAAGTAAAAGAGACCTATGGCTTTTAGCATCTCATTCGTGACATATTTCCAGGTTTCTCCCTACACGGGCCTGGGCTGAAAACAATTTAAACACATCGGGCTTGGGCCTAGTGTGAGCGGGCCAGGCCGGGCCTGGGCATAATAAAAATATTCATACAAAACACTGACTATTACTTTATTTTTTAATAAAAACTTATTACAAATTGTAATTCCGGTTAATGAATGCTTAAAATTATTTCTTTAGTATTATATAGTTGCAAATTGAGACCTTGCATGGAATCTAATGGCCCCATAAGTTCACTTGGCTGGAAGTAGCCAGCCCCAAATGTTTACTTTAGAAATATTTGTTGAGGCAATCAAGCCATGATTAACCATCAACTTATCGCCCTTTGACCCTACCAGTGGCCATTCTATTGTCTAGGTCTTCCCTCCAAACATTGCCCACCTGAATGACCTGCCCACTGCCAAGTGCCCACTACCCAGTACCCAATGCAGTTGGTAATTGGTATTTCTCCACAGTCCTAATTCATTCACACATTGTCTGAACCTGTCTGTCTCAGGCTAGTGACTGCAGGCCTGCTGGAAATGCCACTGGGTGTCAGTGCCAGTGGGTGACATTTAATTGAAATATCATATTAAATTATGTTAACTTCGTTGAGCTAATTCAATTAACAATATAAATTGGGGTTATGGCTTGCATATGGGTTAAGTCAGGGTTAGATAGACAAATCTCCTACCCTAACCACAAGCCAATACATTAAAGCCAAATATAACAAATGTTATCATATTTAATAGTAATGACAATAAGAAGTTTTTCTTTATTTTTCTTCAGGATATTCGTAAGTTTGAAGAAGTTGGTAGTGCTGGATTTTTAGAACTCATCCTCGTCTTTGTTATAAGATTATAGGTTTATTTTCTCTAAACTTAGCAGGCTTACCCATCTTTGGCCCGCGGGTATGGGCCGGGCCTGGACTCTAACTGCTAATTGCGGGCCGGGCTTGGGATCAAATTCTAGGCCCGCGCAGGGCACTAGTAGGTACATGAAAGCACAATGGCAAGTTTACCAGACACAAAACCTACTAGACAAAAGCATGATTTCTGATCCACAACGAAAACACACCTGGTCACACAAGTATGTGATGTTCAAGAGGTCTTCATCCGAGATCTCTGTCCCCATCGAGATCTCAGCCGCTTCTTTCACTTCCTGTTCGACTTCTTCAGGCAGGTAAGCAGACAGATCCAACTTAGCTGCAGTGGTGCGGTCACCTGCCATCAAACATATCAAGTTCATAAACCATTTCTGAAACTTCTGTTGGCATTTGCAGCATAAACTTATCACAGCTTTGCGTCCACTACTGGCTGCGCTGTAGAGGTCAGACCACCTTATTTGCTCTCATCAGCGGCCATGTTAATACAGAACTTATGCATAAAAAATTCAAATCCACTGTTCATACATGCTGAGTAAGTGTGGAATGACATACGTGAGACTGTTCTAAGCCTGTTGCTAAGTGCCTACTATAAAAACTGGCAGTTTTCACTAAACATTAATGCGTCTACCTGTCTTTGGGAACTCTCCACCCAAATCCTTACACACGTTAAAATCACTCCCACATGGCCCACAATGCAACAGGTCTAACATTTAAAATATATACATTGCAATAACAAAACAATTACTTCATAGCAATTATTAAATTTTTTTTTATTAAAACCTAACTTAAAAATTGTTAGACACTATGCTTGCCTGAAACATATAAATGTGGTTAGAAACCTATTTTTAGCATGTCTATTCAGCTTGTTATTATTTGTTTGAGTGCTACGCATGCAATCAACAAATCGTAATAGTATGTAACAGCTTAGTATGCAGTGATGGCCTTTGTGAAATCACATTATACTTGACAAATAGACAGTCTTGATCATACCATTTTATATAAAAGGGTTGTTACTTCTAGTTAACATTAGTCGAGTGTAATTTCTCCTCCAAATAACACTGATGCTATGATCTGCCACTCACCCATGGCCTTAACGACCTTGGCGAAGGCGAGATTGTCGGTGACGATCTTGCCAAGCTCTGGGAAATGCCAGCCGTACCACTCACGCGCACGCATCATGTAGTTGTTGAGCTCTTTGTCGAGGTCATCGAGCAGCGAGATGGCCTGCACAATCATCGTGTCTACTTTGTCTGGACTGAACTTGAGCTTGTAGCGAGACAAACTGAAGTCACAAAAGAACATGCACAGTTTGGTTTATGTACACTTGACATAGATGTATCTGTACAAATATTTGCTGGTAACTTGCCAGATGGTACAGAGCAGAGTAAGAACAAAGTCCCGGAATTCAGTTCTGAAATGTTGAAGTGAGTTAACTTTAACAGATATTGTCCAAATTAACAACTTTGATAGTTAAAAAACATTCATTATGTCTACTCTTTTACCAACACAGCTTTAACAGTTGTTAATCCAAAAAAAATGTCAAGGGTGTGGTGTTAACTTAAACAGCAACTGACCTGTGGGCAAGACCAAGGGACATGGCGGACAGGTCCGACTGGGGCAGCCCAGTCAGCAGACTGTCCATCTGTGACCGGATACATCGCATCAGCTCCTGCACAGCGCTGTTGGACACACACTGCAGGCTCAGCTTCTCCTATAAACACCCGTTGACCACTTTACACAACCATAGATGCTGCGGGCTCACAGAGGGCACCACTGGCTGCCTCAGAGGGTGTGACAAACAGTCGTAGAGACAGGCAAATCGGATGCGCAATGATATGCAATTTAATAATTTTTATTACTTTTTAAAAAATCTACCACGCACACTCGTGTAGAATCACAAACGACCAAAATTTTTTCAAAAATCAATGGCGATCATTTTGGAAAGATCAAACATTTTTCATGTGTGTATGAGCACCATGAATGCCTGTTACTATGTTGGTCATCGCTGACCTATTGCAATGACCACCTCATCATTGGCAGTCACCAGGCCCTTGCTGCAGAGAGCAACAATGAAAGATCACAATTACACACAACACTACCTACAGTCAACTCACTGATCAGGGGCTTACAAAAAAAGGAAACAAAAATTTCAATATTCACCCTGCCGCAAGACGTAACATTAACCCTAGGAGTGACCAATGGTAAACTTCCACGGTGTACACAATTTGGAGCTATTCACTTTTCACAAAGGCACTTTACCAAATTATAACATCGCAAATAATCATCCTACAACTATGAATGAGGTATGTTGCAGCTTGCTAAAGGCTCTTGATTATAATACAATGATAAAAAACTACATCACATAATTTTATCATAGGGATATTAGTTTCAATTTTTTTTTTAAATATCACTGCCACCAGATAATTACCGAGTGGTTGTATGCCCCAACATATCTTATCATCACAGCTGCAGTTTCCAGCTGGGAATAATTTAATGTTACATACGTTATACAAAACCTAGGTAAAGCACCAATAAATTAGGTAGTAGTTCATACTTCCTAATTTCTTGTTTTTTTTAAACGGCTTAAAATGGAAACTCTTCAGCTGAGATAATAATAAATAACTGTGGATGTTTTCCACAACTCAGACGGCGGAGTCAGGCCTTATATATTTTTCTGCATGACCAGTACCTTGATGCAGTTGCCGAGCTTAGCATCTGCTACAGCAAGTGTCTCCTGCATGTCCTTCACTACCAATTTCTTGAGCATCTTCTTCAGAGTCTTCCCCATCTTGCCCTCGATGGACGCCGTCACAGCTGAAACATTCATGTACATCAGGAGATTCATGACAATTGCATTTTAAGACATACTCTCATTTGTTATTATTTAATCCTAAGCGGTACTGTATTTACTTGTATATTTATGTTTTAAACTCACAACTCATAGGAAGATAAGATTTATATTTTATAAGGTTTATTGTGAATTTTTTTTTAAATAACAGGACTCAAACCATAAACTTTTCTTCGTGCAGATAAATGTGACATTATAACCGGTCAGCTTCCGTAGTTTGCAAGTTGAAGTACCAACCTCCATTACGTGACCGAGCAACCACATGTAAGAGGTCGTACAAATCTGACATGTCAAATTTGTTATTAATTCACTTTATCATCCAACATAGCACTGCTGGTCTACATAACAACCAGTCTTTGACTGGCTATGTTTAAAGCAAGTAGGCACATAAAAGCTAAAAATGTTTTGGGTTATTTCCATTAATAAAAAAGCCAATTTGTGAGGCAAAAGATAGCCATGATATATCAGCAAAAATAAATGGCAATCCTATATATTTTAAAACCAAAATGTTGTCAATTTGTAACACGATATGATATACCGTATTCTACAAAGTAATATACATACCAGCAAGTGCTTCTGTGGTGTCCTTGAACTTTGTGAACTGTTTCAGTTTCAATCTGTTGAACAAAATGGAACGACAAAATGTTAAACCTTCACAAAGAATCAAATACATTCAAATGTAAACTGGCCACAACACTCCAAAACAACTTGAAATCTTATATTAAGCATAATTAACCAAGAAACCGGATCATCTATCCATTCAAGGAACTTGAAATCTGTATACAGCAAGCACCACAAAAACACAGACTTGTGTAAGTTTGCAAAGAGTGACTATGGCTTGGTAATCATTATGAAATTATAATAATTATTTAAATTAGCAAGGCATCTAGATATTGTTCAGTTTGTATACGGTTCATATCAAAATGATTAATAAATCTGACTGCATGACTGGAATCTCGTCAGAATCTTGTTTTGAAACGGAGGAAGAATGGTTACTTTTTGAGTAAAATGGCTCTGAACCACACAATAGTGTAAGAGGTGAAGCTTGAGAGGTGTAAGAACCTGGCATCTCAAACACACACATACTTACACATTACTTGCCAATTCTGGAGACTCGAAGTCTTTATACAAGTCTTCTGCCTCTTTAAGCTTCTTCTCATCAAGAAGCTAAAACAAATTTAACAGTTCCAGTGTTATAGGAAATGCTTTTTATAATTTAAATGACATAGTGGTAATAAAACGTGAACCTGCATTTTAGTGACTTGTACATATGTGCAGATCAACATGCACGGAGAGGCTGTTTGTCATAAACTATCAGTTGCGTATTACTTTAACAAGTATGCTGTTATGTACACATCTTTTTGAACTAGTCTACTGTGTCATTTCATAAAATGAGATTTTTACCCATAGAATGTTTGTTGTTTTACATAGCACAGGGAACATTCTGTTCAGTATCGAGTCGCGAATGGCGATACAAGTTACGCAGATCGCTACGGAGTACTAAAAATGCATCGCATAAAATCGCGAACCATATTTGGCAGTAATAAAATATCCGTATGCTAGTTTGTACCGAATAATATATAGATATTAACTACCAAACGAAACCTTCATCTCGTCATTATGGCATGCAAAGTTGCGTCAACTTTCCGGTCTGTTTAATAGCAGTCGTCACCTTTATCCGCGTGGTGTCGCAACAATCGCACACAAAACGATGTCAAGTTCAAGGTTGCGGTTTGTTTATGGAAAGTGAAATGGCGGCAACTAACGACTTCGTGTCTAGTAAAGTTAGTAGTCCTAGTGGTAGATGAACTTCACAAGCAGTTCGCTCTGTGACAGCGGAAATAGTGATAGGCACTACACATGACTGTTGTTCATTCCCAGTCTGAGGACACAGCCTCAGTAGATACGAGTGACGTGAATTTGAGAACGGAGATTACAGTGATGCCACGGTTGCTCAGTGACATCTGATAGTGATAGGCACTACACATGACTGTCGTGCAACACAGTTCAGTGGGTGTACCTGAATTGAATTTGTACCCGACTTTTGATTTACAGTAGTACCTGCCTTCAACGGACACTTCTGTATCCAAGCAAGTGTCCCTACATGGCAGGTGTCCGCTCATCGGAGGGACTGGCATGATGGAGTGGAGGGCTGAAATAAAGCGTTAGGTGTTCCCATGTCTGCCACCAGGGTGCTACTAACCAACAGCGATCGCCGCCCACTGTTCCATGTCCAAGAACGCTGTCGAAGCTACAGTATGCTTGCAGCACTGTCTTATACGGCAATATCCAGTTTATAGAGCTTATTAAACGAGTCAACTACCATCAACGTGTATTATTTTTAAATGTCACACCCTGTTTTATCGTTAACTGAATAAAATACATGTACGTATACCGTTATGAAACTATGATAATGATGTACTGAACTAATAGGCCTACGAATCGAAAATAACCTGGATTTGAGCAGCCGAAAACGTATATGAGTTGACACACGCAGTATGTAAGCTGATTAAAAATAGAAAACGACAATAGGCAGAATTAATAATCGTTTCACCTCGATTTTCAACTGATCTCGACCAAAGCATAAATTTATGATGCACGACTTAGCATTGATTCGTCGTTTCATATGCGGATGACAAATTCGTATTTTTGCGCACCGGTAGCGCATTTGGCTTGTTGGTTTCGTGTCGTTTAGATTGGAGGCATGCCATTTCATCCCATTGTCATATTAGTACTGCATACTAAATTGCATTTAAGACTGTTTATCTGATTCTTATGCGAGGCGTATTTGTGAATCTCGATTGCAATTTCAAACCGCCTAAGCGAAGCAAACATCAGCGATTGATGTCGGCGGCAGCGTCAAACAAACAACAGGTTGACAGGCATTCATTGTCATTGTTCACCTGTTTCTTGAGAATTGTCAAAGCAATTCTAAGTAGGTTTAAGCAGGCCCATTTGGCATTTCCCCCAGCGGCAGAAAATCGGGGTCCACGACCAACAACCTTCTATCCGAATTCGCAATATAACGTTTTTCCCGCTACACACCATGCTGCTTGTCCGTCGCCATTTTGGAAATAAAATATTTTGAGAAAAAAATTACGAAAATAATGATTACTGTCCGCCTTAGCAGGGAGAGAAAACCAAAGTATCATGTCCGCTGTCCGCGTTCACCAGCTGTCCCCTCATCAGAGGGACATTAACATGGTAAAACAGTCCGTACATTGAGAAAGTGTCCCGCCATAGCAGGTGTCCGCTCATCGGAGGGTCCGTTGAAGGCAGGTACTACTGTAGTGGTCATGTCAAATAAAAACTGGAGTCAGATGCCAAGTTTTGCTGTAACTTATAGGTTAGAAACATAATAACGTTTTTGCACAAAAAATGTATTTATATCTTACTTGCCTTAAAAAAATTGCTACACAAAACAAGCAATTGCTAATCAATTTCCAAATTGATTAGCAATTGTTGCTAATAAAAATTTTCAAAACAAAATGTTCCCTGTAACATAAAGTTCTAAAAGCATTGGCAATACATGTAGGAGAAAATTAACCATGAAAACCAAAAGGTGAGCCTTTTTCATGGTTAGGTAAGGAAGCACAACATTAATAATGTTGCACTTCCTTACCTTATGTCTTAAACATATTACCATAATGCTAATGGTTATGACAATCAGGGTTCATACAGACAACTTGCAATTAAATTAAAGGGTTTTCAGGGTACAAAAATATGCCATTTTCAAGGGTGACCTGGTGTATAATTCAGTTACTTATTTAATTTTTTCAGCCCCATCCCTTACCGAACCAGTCAATCATTCCATACCGGGGGTTTACATGTAATCACTCAGCCATTGAAAAGATTGATTACACAATTAAGTGAAATAACACAATATATAATTTATCAAGCAAGCACACGCTTCAAGAAAGAAAGAGGGGGTTCATGAGCCAAACATTCAAATAAATCTTGACAAAGTTGATTAGGTTGTAACTGCCTGTTTATTACATACATGAAAAATAATGAAATACAAATCAATCCGGAAAGGAAACAATAACCGTAGAAAGTTCACTGTCATTGACAATGATCGATTCAAAATAAAGTCAAATCTTAAAAGTACGAAAACGTTTAAAACAGATAAATCTATATGGAATCGTGCACATTTATTTGGTTTACCCGGTACCACTTAAAAAATCCTACACACTGTAACAGGCTAGTACAACCACTTCTGTTCTCTTACTAACCACTACAAGGCAAGGGTGCGGGGGTATTGGAAGATGTGGTTGCACTGCCCGAGTTTGTGTCATTTTAAGCCCCATTTTAATTACAACACTTCTCTTTAACCTTTACCAAAACTACCTAATTTAATAAGTTAAATATGTCCAGCAAGCAATGGTGTGACCACGACTGAATGGTACTATGGTTTATTTGATGCTACAAGAAACTAAATGCAAGCCGTCTCCGAGTCCAACTCGCTCGTGAATGTCGGTATCAGCTATCGCCGTTCACGAGACACGATATTTTGTGAGCAGCTACTTTTAAAGTGTATTTACAACCCTACACATCAGAATTATAACATTATAAGCGTCTAATGAATGTTGGCATGTGCATCACTGATGTCATCCGCTGACACACCTTAAATATTGCAAATCCTGCCGATGTTTCGAATAACACCAACATCTTCGCTTTTTCGCCACGAGGTAAATGGACTGTAATACGCACGCGCCAGCGGAAGTGTAGTTAATGTTTCGCCCTCTATCGGTTTATCAGCAATATGTTTGTAAAACTCCCCACAAGTGGCGCCACTAACCATGTTACAACAACTTACATTTTATGTGCAGATTCTGGGCATGTAGGGCAGTGTTATAGTTGAGGCATTTCTTATTCTTTTTGATATGTAGTGCACAATAATATTCATAAGACAAACTTGTTTTTACTCACATAAACTATGATTATTAGTAGATCATTTTATGCCAAGATAATATTTATATAGTATGAATAGATAATTATATGTAGCTGATTAAAATAGGGTTGGTAAGCTGGCTCAACTAACACTTGGTGTGGGGTAAGTTGAGCCACAGTGTAGCGTAAGTTGGGTAAATGCTTTATTTGTATAATTTACGCAGGCCTTGTACTAAACTTCCATAACAACTCAGCCAAGACATCTACCCAGAGGGTACATGCAGCACGTCTCTGACAAGTCTACATGCCAAATTAATAAGTCAACACACTTAATTAATATAGACATAAAGGCCAATCGCAACCAACGTAACTAACTGCTAATATAGTACCTTGATAGCGATTAGATGTCCCAATTTGCTCGGAAAAATTAATTCCCTGATGTATTTTGGGGTAAAGAATACTCACCTTCGTTCTATACCCGCTGCTCAGCTAACCCTCCCTTGGGCCTTGGGTGGCATTACATGCATTTCTTATATTGCGCGGTCATCGAGGCTGCTCAAAGCGCTTTACACTTCACCCCCTTTCAGACCTGTTCATTCCAACACCAACTCAACTTCTCAAGGAAGTATTTCGCCACGCTGCAATTATTGCGCGAATACTATTCGTCCACATATCCACCCCTCTCTGAGGCCAAATATTTACTTATACACCTGCATGAACTGTGGCAACGTAGGGTGAACGGAATTGCCAAAGTTTCGAAACGGCATAAAGAGGATTCGAACCCGGACTCTCTCGATTGAAAGTCCGGTGTTCCATAACAGCCACGCTACCGCGCCCCAGCTGTCATTCTCCGCTGAACCCTACACCAATATTTACTATTTTTCAGGTGGATCCTTCCACGTGAACCTGTAGGCGATCGACCTGGGAGAGGGATACATCGACAACAAAACGTGGCCGTTCGTTCCTTGAACGTCAACTGAATGTCAACACCGCTCCGATATAGTCTGTGATACACGTGCGTCTCGTGTACAAGTTTAACCCGCCAGCTATTGTGAAAACCATGGGCAACAGCATAAAGACGAAAAACAACACCAACGTCTACTCCTTTTGGTGGAGTGGCTTAAGTCCAAATTTAAGTGATATCGTGACAAGCTGGGCCAAAGCACCAGTTGTACCTTAGGACCATATATAACTTTTGGGAAAGGGCTGCCCGATATTAAAGGCGCATGCCAAGGTCATGCCAAGGTCACAAGTCAAATTATGAGTGTATCATTTGTTTGGTCATACGACAGTTACTCAGTATATCTAAACATGATCTTGGTGTATAAACATGCATGCTAATTCCTCAAGGTAGCACACATTGATGTCTTCAAAACAATGTGCAATCCAGATGAAGAGACAACGTTTGGAGATTGGAAAGATGACATGAAACAGAACAGTCCAACGTTTGATTTCTGGGATAAAATCCTGCATGTTGAACTGTTGGTTCTCGTCTTTTTCCAATCACACAGGGAAAAGAACTTCACCCTCTGTATCCTGGAGGCGCTAGCACCCTGGGTTTTCATGCTTGACCACACGAACTACGCCCGCTGGCTACAAGTTCACATAAGGGATATGAAGGTCCTTCCATGTGAAATCAGAGATGTGTTCAAGAAGTACTGGGTATTCACGAAGACTAAGAGGAAGTTCTCAAGCATGCCACTCGACCAAGCGCACGAGCAAAATAACGAAACTGTGAAGGGATCTGGTGGTGCCAACGGTACAGAAAGTCCTGACTCCATGAAAAAATGGATGGTGGCAGTTCCCGAACCGATCCTCACTGAGTTTGAGGAGCAGTATCATTCGCTGGATCAAGCCAGCCAGAATCACGAACAAGGATATTCCACTCAGGAAATGTTCAGGAAGCAGGTGACTAACATATGTGATGCCATAGTGACAATGGGAAATCCATTTATGGACACATCCCATTAACTAATGACGCTGGATACATATGACTGCGTGGATGCTATGGTCATGCACGCCTTACACACAATGGAGATGTTAGGTAAAGAGCAATATTGTGTTAGGCAAGAAGCAGCATTGTAAGTACGTCAAATATGTGCTGATTGACAGAAAAAAATCAATCCACAAGACCACCAAGAAAAATCAACTACCACTTTTCAAGCGGCCCCACTCCACTACCTTGAACTCACTAGCGAAGCAACAATTCCAGCAAACAAAGAGTGACTGCAATCTGTTCAGCCAGTTATTCTTTGCTGCAGAAGTCCATAACACCAAACTGGAGGAGTTTTTCAAACACGAAAACCACCCGCGGCCACCTGCTTTATCCCTGCATGGGCGACTTCGACTTCCAATAAACAGATCAGAGTTATTGCTTTGCATTGAGCCAAGTGTCCAGCCAGAAGCACCATCTCACTATGACGCCAAAGTGTTTGATGGTGCTGCCATTGTGCATGCCTTGCCATGGGAAAACACATCTACGTTCGGTGAATAGAGTGACAACATCTTCATTCCATGGACAGAAAGGCAACTTCAAAGCTGTTCCAGGATTGACATCGTTTGGGACACTCACCGACTTGACAGCCTGAAAGCCACAACTCGAGAGAAACAAGGAAAAGGTGTTCGGAGAAAGGTATCCCGCAATGCAAAGTTACCTATTTACTTTGATGGTGTTCTATAAGACGATACGAACAAGGAAGAACTGTTCGCACTGCTGATGAAGGACGAGGTTAAACATGACTATCCACTTAACAAAGAAGTGTTCATTACCTCTAGTCCAAGTGTAAAGTCGAATCACGCTGACATATCAATGAAGAAAAGCGACCATGAAAAGGCAGACAGTAGAATATGTCTGCATGTACACAATACTCTAAAGGAGGGGGCGACAACTGTTCTCGTCAGAACCGTAGACTCCGACGTGGCTGTGATTTTGGTGGGAATCTTTCATGATCTTGTGCAGCACTACCCAGGTATGCAGTGTTGGATTGGCCTTGGTACAGGAAAACACTTCCGGTATTACCACGTCAATTCATTATGCCAGGAACTTGGGGAGAAGAAAGCTCGAGCTCTGCAGTTCTTCCATGCTTTCTCTAGTTCGGATGCAACATCCCAGCTTAGCGGTAAAGGCAAAAAGACAACTTGTAAGACATGGAAATCTTACACAACAGCCACAGAAGGATTCACATGTTGGAATGCGTTTCTTCCGTTGGAATTTACATCTGCAGCATTCAAAATGATTGAGCGGTTTACCTGTACAATGTACGACACCACGACATCACATGTCACAGTGAATGACCTTCGACAGGAGATGTTCCCTACGAAAGTGAAGATGATGGAACAGCGTCCCCCAACTCAGATCGCACTGATTCAACAGGTAAATCCATGCCTGTATCAAGCCAGTATTTGGAGAGAAAGTCTGAAATTCATCGTAGCTGCACCGAGTCCTGAAGGCTCCGGGTGGACTAGAGCTGGCACCGGATGGCGTCCAATCTGGACACCACTACCCGCTGCTCCTGTTGGCTGTAGAGAATTGATCAATTGCAGTTGCAAGGCAGCACCCACTTGTTCGAAGAAATGCAAGTGCCGGAATGCTGGGCTCATATGCACAGTACAGTGTCTCTGCCGCGGACACTGTGAGGCGTAAGAACAGGCTAAAGTGTCATCAGAATAGGAGATATTAGTCAACTAGTTAATTATATTAATGTCACAGCCTCTATTAAAGTGGGAATGCATTGGGTCTCTATTATCATTGTTAGATTACATACATGCAGCTGAATGTCTCTGTGTACATTCACCTGATATTGATCAGACGATAGATATTTAGACGTGTACTTGCTCATTGGGCATCCATTGTTGAAGTTGCCAATTTGTTAATGCTTAATAATTTATTGTTTAATTTCAATACACAGTGCATACCAACATTAGTTGTGTCTGTCTTAGATAGGCGTGCCTCATCATATGAAAATAAAAAATGTTTACTAGTGTCATAGAGTTACATTAGTAATCATCCCCCTATAAATAAGAGCGATAAGCCAGTTCACTGCCGTGAACCAGGCTGGCATTTCATTGCACGGCAGAAACAGTTGCATCCACTGCATGAGACATAGGGTAGTACTGTTTATAGTGTAAACACAGCATGTTATAAATAGTTGTCTAACATATATACGTAAGTAAGTAAGTAAGTAAATTTATTTCCTCCTCACCATCATCATGTACAATATAAGGCAAACAAAAGCAATGAAGATGAGGTGGCTACCAGAGAAGTATAAACTTATCATCGGGCTAGTAGCCAGTGACAATGATACCAGGAGCTATTTAACTTAGATTTGTCATTGTCATTTGTTCTTAATGGGGCATGACCACCAGATTGATTAATCATTTGGGTGAGGGTGGTCCCAGCAGTTGTGTTATAAGTGTGGGCAGTTGGGTTGTTCATACTAGAGTGAGCATGGTGCATTAATGTTAAACTCTCCAAGACATACAATTTTGGATCCTTTCTGGAGACAGTTGTGGGCCAATGAATAATATTCAATGAATAATATTCATTGGCCCACAACTGTTATGGATTTTTCTGTGTGGCTTATAGCTGTACGAATCGACACAAGACACAATCTAACATTTTGTTGTAAAGGTAAGAATCCTCAATTGTATAAAACTAGTTTAGTCGACTGTCAGAACCAACATGCATTGGTGCATGGATAGATTGTGTATGTAATAAGGTATTAGGTAACTGTAGCCAGGACCAGGTTGGTGCGCTCTCTTCCTTTGAAGTTATTGATTAATTGCTCTAAGAGGTGGCTGTGAGAGGGTTGACCTTGACTATTCCCTAGCACAGATCCAATAGACCTGTGCCTTGAGCAGTGCCCAAGACTTGTTTATAAACAACAGTGCAATTGTTTACAGTTACACACACACACACACACACACACACACACACACACACACACACACACACACACACACACACACACACACACACACACACACACATATATGCTAGTCAGGCAATGCCTTGAGCAATACAAATGTGAAATATACAACATAGTTGACTGTTCAGTTTATGCTATTAGGGGTTTAAACATGTAGAGTACTAGTTTTACATTAATACCTACATTTATGCTAGGGAATTTATGGATTAACATTAGTATTATTATATATTAGTACTGAATAAGATAACATGTATTTTACAGACAATATTGTGAACAGCACTAATGTGTTGGAACTATTGTACTTAATAGATGTCTATGTATCATCTTATCTTACACCAGACGCTATGATATGCAAATTGCTTATGTGTTCTGTTTGTACAGGCCCACTCCTTGATGTCATACTAAAGTTAGATCAGGAGTGTAAATTGTGCAATGACTGAGAAACTTGGTTTTGTATCATTTTAGTAGTAAGCTTAGTTTATCAGCTTAGTTTGTAAGTTGTAATAAATGCAATTTTATCTTACAAACTTGCCTACCAGTGGTATATATTCTTAATTTAGGCATAAGCTTACCACCCGCAGCCTACATATTATTATAGTTATTTAACAGTCACATTAGTGAGATATGTAGTTTAACCCATTGCACATCTACTACGCTCAGTAATTGAAGTTATTTAGTAGATGCTGGTATGATATATCATATATATATATATATATA
>SDWI01001497.1:89510-107523 GCA_009193005.1 Lamellibrachia luymesi | reverse complement strand
TATATATATATATATATATATATATATTTATATACACACACATATACATACACACACACATATACATACACACACATATGTGTGTGAGTCTCCTTGCCAACAGCACTGTTTTCAATTAAACATTTTGTGCAATAAACATGTTCATTTGTCTGGCTGTTAAAATATTAGTCTATATGGTGATATGTTCCCATGCTACATAAACGGTGTATTGCAATAAATATATTAATTGAAGAACTGTCACTGTCGGCTAAAATGTTGTTACCCTGAAAATAAAATTTGTCATCTTTACATACATACATACATCCTATTCAGCTCTTTTAGGCTAATAGCCTTTTAGCTGTTCACTACTCTGTCTAAAGTAGCTCCTCCGTTGTCTAGCTGTCACAAGTTCCTTCTTGAGCTTCAGGCTGCGTCCCCTAGTCACTGTGTTGTGTGAGCTAAGATAACACATGTCCCCGGCCCAGACAACACACCTACCCGGCAATGCATGTATCTGGCCCAGGCAATGCACATACCTGGCCCAGACAATGCACATACCTGGTCCAGACAATGCACGTATCTGGCCCAGATAATGCACGTACCTGGCCCATACAATACACGTACCTGGCCCAGACAACGCACGTATCTGGCCCAGATAATGCACGTAGTTGGCCCAGACAATACATGCACCTGGCCCAGACAAAGGACATACCTGGCCCAGACAACGCACATACCTGGCCCAGACAACGCAAGTACCTGGCCCAGATTACACACGTACCTGGCCTAGACAATGTAAGTTCCTGGCACAGACAACACATGTACCTGGCTCACAGAACAATTGAGTTGAGTGCTGGAAATGCAGTGTAGCTGTTTACGGGTTTGAAAGTTTATAGANGACAATGCACATACCTGGCCCAGACAATGCGTGTACCTGGCCCAGACAACGGACATACCTGGCCCATACAACGCACGTACATGGCCCAGATAATGCATGTAGCTGGCCCAGACAATGCACATACCTGGCCCAGACAACGGACGTACCCGGCCCATATAACGCACATACCTGGCCCAGACAACGAAAGTACCTGGCCCAAATAACACACGTACCTGGTCTAGACAATGTAAGTTCCTGGCACAGAAAACACATGTACCTGGCTCACAGAACAATTGAGTTGAGTGCTGGAAATGCAGTGTAGCTGTTTACGGGTTTGAAAGTTTATAGAAATTGGACAAAAAAGGTTGCTGTGTCATTGTGACTTGTGCAAAGACTGAAGGAATGTTCTGTATACATCATGCAAGTGAAATGATCATGATATATAATAATTATATACATTGTATTAAAATGTATTAAAACCCCACATGAACTTCTAAACTAAAACCTATTTCATCTATTTTTACATCTTCCCTTCCGTATTGGTTCCCCTCTTCCCATTTTACCCATCTTTCCCATTATCCACAATTCTCCCTTTTGACATTCTATTTGTTCCCATCAATTCATCATCTTCATTCATTCCAGCTCTTTTGTTACATTTATAATTGCATATAAAATATTGTTTATTCAATTAATTGTACTACAGTACAACAACCTACTATAATTTCTTTAAAAATTAACAAATGCATCCAAGGTTGGCCTCTACACTTGGTGCCTTCCTTCTCCACTGGTTGCCTTCCCCACTGGATGCCTTCCTTCCCCACTGGATGCCTTCCTTCCCCACTGGATGTCTTCCTTCCCCACTGGATGCCTTCCTTTTTCACTGGATGCCTTCCTTCCCCACTGGGGGAAGGAAGGCATCCACTTCCCCACTATAAGTTGGGATTAGAGATAAATTGATACTTGCGGAGTGTCTGGATGCTGGTGTCCAGTTTCTCCGCTCTGGCAGGGATACAACTGATAGTTCCTCCCATCTCTCCCTCCACCCTCACAGTCTGAGGAGCATCTCTTGACCAATGACAGACACACCCAGTGACCACACTGACTACTATTGCACTGATGAGATCAAGGACAACAACAACACATACCACTTAAGGTCATTGTAGTCAGCAGCATGTGAATGCTGTCCCACACTCTCTCTCCTGTCACCAGGTGAATGCTGTCCGACACTCTCTCTCCTGTCACCAGGTGAATGCTGTCCCACACTCTCTCTCCTGTCACCAGGGACTATCACACCACACAGGTATCCTGACAACACACTGATTCCCTGTCATGTGGCCACAGCGCCAAACTGACACCCATTAGTGAGCAGCCAAGCGCGACTGTGACAAATGCAAATAATTGTGACTGCAGGACAAGTTTGCAGAAGCCTGCATGGCTCAGCTGCCCATGGCCACACAAAGCTTCTGCTTTCATTCACCACCAAGTAACACTTCAAAGTGTTGATGTGTAAGTCGAGAAATCTGGCAGATATAAATCTGTGCAACCTCGAATCAGATGTTTGTCTGACAACGAGGCTCAGGCATCATAAATCTACATCAGCAGACAGAGAGACGTTTCATGTGGATATGCATTTGTTGTCAATATACTTCTGTAGCGTGTTCTTAACCTTGGTAATCCAGCCACATATGTGTTTGTATCGCCTTTAAAATCTTCCAACTACAACAGCTTCAGTTACAAGCCAAATAATGTTGCCATCTCATAGACAGTATTTCCTTGTTCCAGTCACACCAAGTGGGTATGTACGTGGAGGCCAACAGTTCCTTGCTCCAGTCACACCAAGTGGGTCTGTATGTGGAAGCCAACAGTTCCTTGCTCCAGTCACACCAAGTGTGTATGTACATGGAGGCCAACAGTTCCTTGTTCCAGTCACACCAAATGTGTTTGTACATGGAGGCCAACAGTTCCTTGCTCCAGTCACACCAAGTGTGCCTGTACATGGATGCCAACAGTTCCTTGCTCAAGTCACACCAAGTGTGTCTGTATGTGGAGGCCAACAGTTCCTTGCTCCAGTCACACCAAGTGTGTCTGTACGTGGAGGCCAGCAGAATATGACAACTATAAACAAGTAATTTAATGCCAGGAGAGTAAACACAGCCGATGTCTTATCTCAGCATGGAAGAATCAAACTACAATATTCAGCAGAAGATTAAATTAGTGGGCTACAAGTCAAGTAGTCAAGTACTAAGATGACCCACTCTTCAACAATATTCCTACTTCACTTCCAGCTACCTTCGTGATGGTAGAAACACTGTTTAGCATTTGTTCTAACAGTCACCCTAACCACAGAAGAACACCTATGGTCAGTGACTGCTCCTACGTTCCCCGCCCTCGGTGGTTGTGTCAGCTGCTGCTGCCATTGCTACAGTTACACCAGGGAGAAGGGAAGCGGACTCCCACCATCTCTAACCCACTACATTGGAATGACAGGGAATGGCAGGTCAGACAGATTCTCAACAAGACTCTGTGCATTAACACAGCTCAGGCCACAGTTTGAGTCAGCCAGATTGCCACAGACTCCCAACAAGACTCTATGCAGTAACATGGCCCAGGCCACAGTTCACTACAAATTATCTGCAATCACAAAACAAGACCTGGCTTCAAGGCAATGCTGCATTCTGATCATTTTCAAAGGATATTTAGAAATGTAAAGTATTTTGGAACAAAAGGCATCATACAACCAAATTACTGCAAAGATTGAAGAAAGTACAACTGAATAAAGTATGGTTACAGTTTTCAGTTTGCATAAACATTCTTTAGAGAACCTCATCACATATATTATGAAACAGAAAGGCACAAGTTTTAATACTGACATTTTTCATATTTTTGTATAGACACTAAAAAAACAAATCCTCAACATGTAAATCTTTGCCAAAATGGAAGCCATAATTGTTAAAATAAAATATTTTTAAGGACATATTGGTAATACTCCCATTCAAGCACACTCCGAACTACAGTACCTAAAATAGTTTCCTGCCAAGTAATTTGGCAGAAAAGCATTGTGGGTGGCCAAAGCGCATTTCATTTGTCACGAAACAAAAGCACTAAAGAAAAATGGCTGCAATAATTGCCTCATAAATTTATGACCCCAACCATTTGCTTGTGACACTGTGACCCGGTACAGAGCCAGATATTGACAGCTCTCTGCTTTGTGAGCAGGAACAATAGTACTTGACGCACAGTACAGCTTTCCTATGCATATCTATAATTTAGGTGCACTGGCTCCAATAATTCTCACATTCACAGCGCCTATCTTAGTTATGTGAAACACAAAAAAGTGCCTCAACAGACAAGTGAACATTGGACATGGAAAAATTAATGCAATACAATGATTAACAATTAATAACATTTTAGTGCAGCCAGATGTTGTGTGCAGTGAGACATGTAGAGAGCCTGGCAGGAGCCTTGGTGACTGAGTCATCAATGCTGCATTGCCTCAAGCATCTCTGCTATATTTTACACATTTCATTTTATAAATATTTATGAATATATATAAAATTTTATATTCAATTTTTTTTTAGGAATGTACCTAGAAATATGTTTATTTTGGGTGCGTGCATGCATACATGGGTGCATGCATGCGTGTGTGCATGTGTGCATGCATACAAGGCTGCATGCTCATGTGTGTGCCTTTGTGCGTGAATGCGTGTGTACATGTACGTGTGTGTGTGCATGCATGTTTGTGTCCATGCATGCATGTGTGTATGTATATGTGGGTACGTTTTTTGTGTGAATGTTTGATATGTCAATTTTACTTGTGTGGATGCAACTTTTTATTTAAATATGCCTAATTGCACGCACGGCAAGGCAACTTGGACCACTCCTAACCCAACCTGTCATCTACCTGTGAACCATACCTAACCCATCCTGTCATCTACCTGTGAACCACGCCTAACCCATCCTGTCATCTACCTGTGAACCATGCCTAACCCAACCTATCATCTACCTGTGAACCACGCCTAACCCAACCTATCATCTACCTGTGAACTAAGCCTAACCTGCATCAGTCTGACAGCTGGTGTCACCCTCAGTTATATGAAAGAATATTCCCTGAGTTCCTGTCGTATTCAATGTGAGACTTACTGATAACAATCAGGACAAACTTCTCAGTCAACCATCACCTGACAACTTCCTCTCAGTCAGAAACAAACTTATCTTCTTCCTCTGGAAACAAACAAATCCATGACATTTCATCAGCCCATATGCCCTGTGTCTCCTCTTCTATAGCCAGTCACGCCAGGTATTACTGAGTCCTAGTGATTCATCTTCCCACACTTAGAGCAAGCTATCTGATTACTGAAGCACCAGTTACATCACCAGTCCTCATGTAGGATGTGCGCATCTAAGCTTTGCCTCAGTCAGCAACTTGGCAGGACCTGCAGATCTTGCCTGGTGATCATCCCCTTTATCTGATACCTTTCTGACAATACATGGTCACGCCATATACATATGAATCACTTGGTGACAACAAGCTCATCACAGTTAATGTGATAAGAATCACTGAGAACACCGTCATAGATTATACAAGTTACTAGTTTTTATATTTTTCTTTTACAATTACCATTCCATATTCTATGCATGGACATATTTCTGGTTACTATTTGTAGGTTGTATATAAAATATGCAAAATATTTGCATAATATGTGAATATATTATGTCACCTGTTGTATATATATATTATGTCACCTGTTGTAGTGACAGAAAGTAAAACACTGGAAAAGTTACTCTCGAGTCAATGTTTGCGATAAAGAAGAACAAGGCCGAGATATGTTTTGGGTGTCATCTAAAGTAGAGTGTTTGCTGTTTGACATCCTAGAACACACCGAATTGTGTTTGCTGTTCGACATCCTAGAACACACAAAATCGTGTTTGCAGTTCGACATCCTAGAATACACAGAATCGTGTTTGCTGTTTGACATCCAGCCTGCCATAACGTGTCTGTTGTAAACGCCAGAGCTAAAATATGCAGACACAGCCATTGTCAACTGTTGTGCTTGGTGGGCATTGGGCAGCAATTGGCAACTGTTGTGCTTGGTGGGCACTGGGCAGCCATTGGCAACTGTTGTGCTCGGTGGCACTGGGCAGCCATTGGCAAATGTTGTGCTTGGTGGCACTGGGCATCCATTGGAAATTGTTGTGCTTGGTGGCACTGGGCAGCCATTGGCAACTGTTGTGCTTGGTGGGCACTGGCAGCCACCAGGCCTTGCATTCACAATGTTGATGGAAGACACTATCAGGCCTTGCATTCACAATGTTGATGGAAATGTGATTCAATGGAAGACACTGCCGGGCCTTGCATTCACAACGTTGATGGAAAGGTGATCCAATTGAAGACACTACCACGCCTTGCATTCACAATGTTGATGGAAGGGTGATTCAATGGAAGACACTACCAAGCCTTGCATTCGCAATGTTGATGGAAAGGTGATTCAATGGAAGACACTACCAGGCTTTGCATTCACAATGTTGATGGAAGGGTGATTCAATGGAAGACACTACCAAGTCTTGCATTCGCAATGTTGATGGAAGGGTGATTCAATGGAAGACACTACCAAGCCTTGCATTCGCAACGTTGATGGAAAGGTGATGCAATGGAAGACACTACCATGCTTTGCATTCACAATGTTGATGGAAGATTGATTCAGTGGAAAACACTACTAGGCCTTGCATTCATAATGTTGATGGAAGGGTGATTCAATGGAAAACACTACCAAGCCTTGCATTCACAATGTTGGTGGAAGGGTGATTCAATGGAAGACACTGCCAGGCCTTGCATTCACAATGTTGATGGAAGGGTGATTCAATGGAAGACACTGCCAGGCCTTGCATTCACAATGTTGATGGAAGGGTGATTTGATGGAAGAAATATGCACAAGACAAATGTAAATGTTCTTATAATCATGAATGTGATTACCTTGGCAATGTAATCGGGTATGGTTATGATTATTTGGGCTTTTTGACATAATTGAGTATGAGAATGATTATTCAAAAATGTTTGATGATTACACACTACTGAGTGTGATTTTGTCCTAATCCATCTCTACTACACAACTACAGCCAGCCATAGTATCAGCCCCCATTTTACAAAAGGGGGTTTACAAAGTCCCCTCCCATTGAGGGGTTTTTGACCTCATTCCTGTGCAGTTGACTTTGGCATGTCTGTGGTATCTAAATAAATATGAATAAGCAGCTAAAAATAATTGCAGGAATAGAGAAAATAGAAGAAACCCTAATTAAATGGCCATCTTATAAATAGTTTAGTGAAGCAGTAAGTGAGACATGCAGAGTTTAATTACTGGGAACACCAACTGTAGTGGTGCAGGAAGTCAATAGATCACCTATTCCTGGAGGCTGGCAGTGAACTGGCAGGTGACTGTTGGAGTTGGGAGGATGGCTAACTGTTTGTCACTGAGTGGAGCATTAATAACTATCACAGACACAACCATCAGTGATCCCCTCCACAATGGTTGTAACCAAGGTGATCAATATGTCAGGTAACTATGGTGATTAATGGACAATGTACTGGGTGGAAACAGAAGGAGAAATATCTGGTGAAATAAAGACACATTCACAGCTATACTCATGCAGTGGCAATGCCTTCCAACCTTGTAATTTGAGAAACTGGGGCATATTTAGGGGCATTGGACCATGCCTCCCTTTGGCTTACATTTTATGTAACCAGTTGAATCACTACATGATGGTATGGTAAACAAATGGGTGAGTAAGCCTACCCCTTGCAACGTCCCCCCTTGCAAGGTCCCCCCTTGCAATGTCCCCAGGTACTAGTTACAATAATGCTGAGAAAGCACCAAGTAAAGTGTTTTATTGTCAATTGTTGTGGTAGCGTCACTAATGTGGCAGTGTCACTAATGTGGCAGTGTCACTAATGTGGGTTGATCTGACCTGCTGCAAGCCACCTACAATGTCAAGTTAATGGCATCATAGAAGGATTCTCATAATAATTATAATTGCCGTTACACTACAATTTGCTGTCCACTGTCAGTCTATGTTCCTGTAGCTCCTTAGAAAATGGTTTCTTTTACATAATAATGAGTTCCATAACAACAACTCTAATTGTGACTGAATGACTGTTTATACAATCAAAATGATTAATCACTACAACATTATGAAGTCTCAAATCCCAAACAAAATGATTGTCTGTTTGCTATCTGGTACTGATCACTTTGGTAGCAACCTTGTTAAATTTGTAAGTATTTGCACATTATACTAATGACATAATTTAACAAGTATATGACACATTATACTAATGACATAATTTAACAAGTATATGACACATTATACTAATTACATCATTTAACAAGATGCCACCCAAATTCAAATACCCAGATGACAATTGGACAAGGAAGCCATTAAACAAGATTTAATAAGATTTGCCATCCAAGCCAAAGGCCCAGATGGCAAGTGGATAAGGAAGCCATTTATTTGCTCATGGAGAGTTCAACAATGTTCATCTATGTGTAACCCGCCCTCCTGAGATATGTGTCAACCTTGTTTTAAACATATTCACACTGCTAGCAGTTACACAACCCATAGACAATTTGTTCCAATCATTTATTGGCTTATGGTGAGGCCTATGATTTATCATTTATGTATAACCTGCCTTTCTGAGATATTAGTACATTTTGTTTTTAAACATATTCACATTGCTAGCATTTACACAATTATGAATTTACTACATTACAAATTTTAAATATTTATGGCAATTATCCTCATTAATAAAGGCTTTATTTACACGGTAGGCACATTCCTGCCAGCAACTGCCAGAATGGTTCAGGTTCATTGTCCCAGATAGAGAGTTCTCAACCATCTACACTGCATGCATGAATGCTTGAGTCATGTCAACCTGTCTATATTTGAATCACCACCTGTTCCTGTGCCTAGTTCACCTCCCTACATTGTGTCCAGATACATAATTAATTACCTTTATCCCACCTTTTCAGGATTGTTCAAGCTCCAGTGATTTTGCAAGCTTTTGATTCAAGTGAATGAGACTTTGATGTGCTAGTGATTGCCATGACAATGCCAGACATATTACCACAAGTGGCATGTCCAGTGGCAGCTTCACTTCATTGTCGAGTGATTATTTTAATTACTATGTTGAATTGGAGGCGCCTGTGTTGATGGTATCTGTCTGTCTGTCTGTCTGTCTACAACTTGTGTAACACAAATGTTGAGGGATAGATATATACCAGATATGTACGATTCATACAGGAACAGGGCTGACTAAATCCAGATGACTAGATAAAGAGAAAGAGACTGAGAGGCAGGGAGACAGCTGGACCGACGGATGGGCGATGGGCGGGCATAGATAAATATATGTCACTATATAGAGAAATGGGAGGCAAAATTAATTACCAAAATTAACATAAAGAAACCTTGTTGCTTTTAGGCAGAACAACAATTAATCCCACCTTGGGGCCTGGCCCCAATCAAATCAGACTCCCAGTGAGTTCTCACACGCTGCACAGATAATCCGTTAGCAAGATATACCATGTCCACAGATTATCAAGGTCACCTTTGATTTTTATGTCCTTCTCATGCTCTGATAAGAATGACCACTTATGCTTCCCCTACTGCTCAATGTCCACCCAAACAGGTGACCTATGCCTCTAACAACTTGGACCACTGAGATATACAGGATGGACAGTTATCTTTGATCTCTCCCACTCTTAACACTTCCCTGTTTTCACCTGCTCCCAGTTAGATGGAGAGTAACCCAATGGGAAAAGAGGGAAGTGCAGAGTGACAAGCTATGACATGGGCTGATCTCTCTGTCTGGCCCTGGATGTGGTTTCTTTCTGGCCAAGTTTATGTCATCTATATTCTCCTTGGATCCCGGCTAAAGTTTCTTCTGCATATTCTCCTTGGATCCAACATAATATAATAATCTGATAACAGCAGGTATTTTTATCTTCCCAAATGAATTATGTGGGGGGATATGAACCTGGATTTTTGCCAAGTATCTTCCCCTCCCTAGTCCCATTAGGTGACTACATCTGGGACTTCTGGGACGTCAGTAATATGTCGGTGTTTTTGAATCAGTAAAAATGTAGCGATTTTAGGGCTCATTCTGATTAGTCGAAATTTGAAATGGAGCGTTCTGATTGGTAGTGTGCTTATTGCCGCCAAGGGGCGCCACGGGTTAATACCCTATTATCGCTCAAATGTTGAGATTTTGGCGCTCTTTCTGATTGGTCGATAGCAATTTCACCGCCAGGGGCGCTACGGGTCAATTGTGTCGACGGTTATGATTGGTCGAAAACCGTCACGTGACCTATGACGTCACAGCTCATTTGTATAAATTTTCACAAATTAGCATAACATTCACCCTTTTGTGGTGCAACCGTCGCCAGTGGGCGCTACGGTTCAATTGTGTCGACGGTTCTGATTGGTCGGGAGCAGTCACGTGACTTACGACGTCGCAGCTCCTCATTTGCATATCACGTGACCTCTCTATGGAGGCTGCCATCTTTTTGTTTTGCTGCCATGTTGTTTTGCGATGATACCATCACCAGGAGGCGCTGCTACGAGTCAAATGTGTCGACGGTTCTGATTGGTCGAGAGCGGTCACGTGACCTATGACGTCACAGCTCCTCCCGTATTATCTAAAATGAGGAGATTTTGGGGCACTGTTTTGCGATGATACTATCGCCAGGGGGCGCTACAGGTCAAGGTCAAAGGTCGTTCTTATTGGTCGATAATCCTATGACGTCACCTCATCAAGTGTGAATACAATTGTCAGTTAGGGTTATGGATAGGGTTATTAACCCTAATGAAAGGTCAAAGGTCACCGACCTTTTGTACTTATACAATTGCCAGTTAGGATTAGGGTTAGGGTTAATAACCCTAATTATGTCGTCTGTAGTGAACCCTAATACGAACCCTAAAAGAACATGCAGGAAAAACGGTTGTGATGGCAGTGGCGGCACGGTTTAATACTGACGATCATGGCACGCTTTTCGTGATGTGTCTGGGTACAGAACCGGTTTCATATATTGTGTTCTTCTTTTCTGGAACGTTCGAACGAAGTCATGGAATTTTCCACGCTCACGAAAAGAAACACGAACCCACATTTTCACCCTGCTAGCAGACTGAAACATAGCGGACGAATGTTCGTGCATGCAGCGGGAAAAACGTAGCCGTGCATGTATGCTATACGACGCATATCGCATCATTGCATTCTATCGAGAACTTTTCGACGTATGTCGTTTCGCGTCGACACCTACATATCGCCTATTTCACCACGAGTCTACAAGAACACCGCGAGGTCAAAAGGTAAAGGTAAACAAAAAACACAGCCGCTTTATGGAACGTTCGAACGAAGTCATCGAATTTTCCATAAACACCGCGAGGTCAAAAGGTCAAAAGATCATGGTCAAACCATTTTGTCCCGCGAAATGTTGAAATTTCATGCGTCTCGACATTTCTCACAAACTTATTTCTATCTCATTTTGCCTATACTGCCAGGCTACAGGAAAAAAACCAGAAAAAAGTGCATCGTCAGCAAACTTTCAGGGTAAACTGTAGGAGGTATGGGTAAATTGTAGGAATTATGGGTAAACTGTAGGAGTTATGGGTAAACTGTAGGAATTATGGCGGAAATTTGCAAATTGGAAGTTCTCCACTCCACTCCACTCCACACCTGCGAAGTTGTGTGAAGTTGTGTTGAAACCTAGCGGACGAATGTTCGTGCATGCAGCGGGAAAAACGTAGCCGTGCATGTAAGCTATACGACACATATCGTATCGTTGCATTATATCGAGAACTTTTCGACGTATGTCGTTTCGCATCGACACCTATATATCGCCTATTTCACCACGAGTCTGCAAAAAACACGGCGAGGTCAAAAGGTCTAGGTCAAAAAAACACCGCCGCTTTCTGGAACGTTCGAACGAAGTTATGGAATTTTTTATAATCACCGCGAGGTCAAAAGGTCATGGTCAAATCAGTTTTTTTCGCGAAATGTGTCTAGGCATATTCAAATTACATGCGTCTCGACGTACCACATTTCTCACACACTTATTTCTATCTCATTTTACCTATACTGCCAGGTTACAGGGAAAAAAACCCACAAAAAGTGCATCGTCAGCAAACTTTCAGGGTAAACTGTAGGAGATATGGGTAAATTGTAGGAATTATGGATAAACTGTAGGAGTTATGAGTAAACTGTAGGAATCATGGGTAAACTGTAGGAGTTATGGGTAACCTGTAGGAATTATGGGTAAACTGTAGGAATTATGGGTAAACTGTAGGAGTTATGGGTAACCTGTAGGAATTATGAGTAAACTATAGGAATTATGGATAAAATGTAGGAATTATAGGTAAACTGTAAGAATTATGGGTAAACTGTAGGAGGTGTGGATAAATTGTAGGAATTATGGGTAAACTGTAGGAGTTATGGGTAAACTGCAGGAATTATGGGTAAACTGTAGGAGTTACGGGTAAACTGTAGGAGGTATTATAAATTGTAGTTATAGGTAAATTGTAGGAGGTATGGATAAACTGTAGGAGTTATGGGTAAACTGGTCTTTTTTGACATTGGTCACCTATTATTGGTGGACTTTGACTCGTGCGCTCCCACTCGTCTTATCGTTTTGGTATTGGTCAGTCACTGGTGGTGGACTTTGGCTTGTGCGCTCCCATTCGTCTTGTCTTTTTTGACATTGGTCACCAATTATTGGTGGACTTTGACTTGTGCGCTTCCACTCGTTTTGTCTTTTTGACATTGGTAAGCCACTGTTGGTGGACTTTAACTTGTGCACTCCCACTCGTCTTGTCTTTTTCACACTGGCCAGTCACTGTTGGCGGACTTTGACTTGTGCGCTCCCACTCGTCTTGTCTTTTTGACATTGGTCAGTCACTGTTGGTGGACGTTGGCTTGTACGCTCCCACTCGTCTCGTCTTTTTGACATTGGTCAGCCACTGTTGGAGGACTTTGACTTGTGCGCTCTCACTCGTCTTGTCTTTTTCACACTGGTCAGCCAACTTGAAGAAAACAAGACATTGTCATACACAACTTGAAGAAAACAAAACACTGTCATATACAACTAGAAGAAATCAGCCACTGTTGGTGGACTTTGACTTGTGCGCTCCCACTCGTCTTTTTCACACTGATCAGTCACTGTTGGTGACAACTTGAAGAAAACAAGACATTGTCATACACAACTTGAAGAAAACAAGACACTGTCATATACAACTAGAAGAAATCAGCCACTGTTGGTGGACTTTGACTTGTGCGCTCCCACTCGTCTTTTTTCACACTGATCAGTCACTGTTGGTGACAACTTGAAGAAAACAAGACACTGTCATACACAACTTGAAGAAAACAAGACATTGTCACACAAAACTTGAAGAAAACAAGACATTGTCATACACAACTTGAAGAAATCAAGACATTGTCATACACAACTTGAAGAAAACAAGACACTGTCAAATACAACTTGAAGAAATCAGCCACTGTTGGTGGACTTTGACTTTTGCGCTCCCACTCGTCTTGTCTTTTTGACATTGGTCAGTCACTGTTGGTGGACTTTGACTTGCGCGCTTCCACTCGTCTTGTCTTTTTGACATTGGTCGGCCACTGTTGGTGAACTTTAACTTTTGCGCTTCCACTCGTCTTGTCTTTTTCACAATGGTCTGTCACTGTTGGTGGACTTTGACTTGTGTGCTCCCACTCGTCTTATCTTTTTGACATTGGTCAGTCACTGTTGGTGGACTTTGACTCGTTTGTGCGCTTACACTCGTCTTTTTTCACACTGATCAGTCACTGTTGGTGACAACTTGAAGAAAACAAGACATTGTCATACACAACTTGAAGAAAACAAGGCATTGTCATACACAACTTGAACTTACATTTATTTATATCTCCCCATACTGACATATCCTTGAAACGACACCATTGTGGGTATTGTCCTTAGGAAACACGGGTTTTATTCTTTTATACTCCACTGGTGACGGTATTAACCTTGAATTTGTTTTATAAACACTCGGCACCCAAGAAAATGCACAAAAAAACAAAAATAAAAAAGGTTTCTCGTTTTAGAAATGTTGCATTTATAGCACAAAACTTTGCTATTTTTAGTTAGTATACTTAGGAGACACCGGGTTTTTTTTATACCCCACTGGTGACGGTCTTAGCCTTGAATTGATTTGTTATATACACTCGGCACCCAAGAAAATGCACCAAAAAAACAAAAATAAAAAAGGTTTCTCGTTGCAGAAATGTTGCACTAATAGCATAAAACTTTGCTATTTTTTAGTTAGTATAGTTCTAGCATTTAGCTCCTTTTTAGTCGGGGGTTTTACCACGGTAGAAAAGGTGACAACCTGTAAGTTGCAGCACTTCTTAGTCTACTGTTGCTCTCATTTGACATATGAATGGTATTATTAGACAAATTAAAAATGGTTTTTAGCACAATTATAGATCATTAGAACACTCCAAACAATGGAATTGTACATGTCATCGAAATCATCTGGCCTAAATATGGAGGCTATAAAATAAAAATTATCCTTTTTTTAAAAAAAACCTTTGTACTAGGACCCCATCTATATGGAATAGATCTTCTAAAAACCTTTCGGGGGGCCCACGGTCATACACAGTTTCGTTATATTGTCACTTAAAAATAAGTCAGTTTAAGGCATGTAATGCCTAAAGGGACCTCCGGACCCACAAGTCCATAACACAGGTCAGACAGATATATACCAAGCACACTGCATGTTGCCAGTGATTTTCCTACCACCACGGGTAGTATTTCCGACGCGAAAACTCCATGTATATTTGTAGGGCTAACCCTTTAAATCTAACTGGCAATTGTATAAGTACAAAAGGTCGGTGACCTTTGACCTTTAACCTTTCATTAGGGTTACTAACCCTAACCATAACCCTAACTGACAATTATTCCTACAGTTTACCAGTTTTTTCTCGAATTTTCCATTAGGGTTAATAACCCTATCCATAACCCTAACTGACAATTGTATTCACACTTGATGAGGTGACGTCATAGGACTCTCGACCAATAAGAACGCTCGCCACCGACCTTTGAACTTGACCTGTAGCACTCCCTGGCGATCGTATCATCGCAAGGAAAGTCCTAGACTTCGGTAGGCTTCTGTAAAGATGCTTAGTCTAGTTCTTCTGCAGAGTGGGCAAGGATGGCACAGTCATCAGCATACTGAAGGTCTATGATGCAAGTCTTCATCAATTTTTTCTTAGCCTTGAGAGGACTTAGGTTAAATAGCCTCCCATCAAGCCGGTACTCAAGTTCAGCATCATGGGGAAGTCGTCGGTCATGAACGAGAAAAAGGATGGCGTTTAGGTAGACAGTGAAAAGGGTCGGTGCTATAAAGCATCTTTGCTTGACCCCTATTTGGATGGTGAAAGGCTCCGTTTCAGTTCCATTGAAGAGGACGGGTGAAGTCATTTTGTCATAAAGAAGTCTCAAGATGTGGGACACATAGAATACACGGGGCAGGTCTCAGAGGAGGGCCAAGTAGAATATAGGGGGTGGGTCTCACTGACAGGAGGACCAAGTAGAATACAAGGGGGTGTCTCACTGTCAGGAGGGCCAAGTAGAATACAGGGGGTAGGTCTCACTGACAGGAGGGCCAAGTAGAATACAGGGGGTGGGTCACACTGACAGGAGGGCCAAGTAGAATACCAGGGGTGGGTCTCACTGACAGGAGGACCAAGTAGAATGCAAGGGGGTGTCTCACTGTCAGGAGGACCAAGTAGAATACAGGGGGTGGGTCTCACTGAATAATTGATTTATTTTCTCCCACGTCTTGTGTTTGTAACTTCATCGTAAAGTGACTCGATCCGACCTTGTATACACGGGTTGTGATTGCTACTACAAGAGTTAGACACTCTTCATCACATCTACGAAAGTCTTCGACTTAAGTATACAAGTCAACATTCTTCTCCGTCGGGACGACTTAAGTTCAACCAAACTTCACATGATGGAGGGCTAAGCCTTGCAAGTGCCACCGGTATTCGTCGCCATATACACGTTATCGGGGCGTCGTTGTAGTACTGAACAACAATGCCACGCGTGACATCTTCTTGACCGCTATTATCACGCCTGACTGCATACGTGTCACGCTGTCACGTCCGCTGTCATCTCGTGCCACTGCTCCGAGTGACGCCCTGTCGTTCGTCACCACGTTTGTTGGTGCCTCTCTTTGTGGACAAACCGATCCGCCCCAACAGTAAGGTTTGGACCATGTATTGAGGTACTGTAGTGGAACATACCCCGGTATATCCTCAACGTGATAATATATCGGTGCATTCTTCCGTGGATTCACGGAACTGTGACATTTCGTATCAAAAGCCCTGATACAGGATTCGTACTGCCAAGTGGGTGAGCTGTCAATTGTGTGATGTATTGCTGTACGCCATTGTGTGTTTACTATATTTAGTTTCGTATTAAATAAACTGGATTCCTTTTGGATTCTCCAATACTATCCACGGTTCTATGTTGTGTTTATGTTCCACCCTACAATTATGCACCTGAGCTTTTGTCACGAGCCAGTCACTTTGTTCTCCGCCGCCAATACTATAACCAACACTTGTGACACTACTTTAGACGAAGCGATGCATCGCTGCGATAACGTGATTTATACAAGCCACGTGACACGATTGTCTCCCAAGTACAAATCACGTGATCGCAGCCACTCATCAGGTCGTGTAAACACAGCAATTTGGTGCTCGACTTTGCTAGGCTGCGATTAAATTTTGGGGCGATGAGCTGATTATAGCCTGCAATTTCAAGTAAAGAATCAAGTCTTTCTTCACACCAAGGAGTAAAGTCCAAATGAAGTCGCAAGCCTTTTTCCCCATCAAAGCACCAAGTCCCAATTCAACAGGACGCAAATCCAAATACAATCTCATGAATGTGTCCATACCACGGCACGTCAATAAAAAGTGCTACAACCATTCACGTGCATCTTATACAGGTAGGCCTTCCAGTTAGTGTCATTCATAGACACACTACTTTCTTGCTGTCGGCATCGATCGAAATGTTGGTAACAACATAGTTTCGGTCAGATCTCAAATACACATTTTAGTTTATGCCCTTGCTCAAGTCTCAAGTCTTTGATCGAATTATCAAGTATCAAGTCTTCGGCGGATGAGTCCCATGTCCAAGTAAGTCCCAAATGCTCGACTATGAATTCAAGTCCCAAGTCTTGCAAACGTCCGACACAATTGCTGCTCGAGTTGAGGGCTCGAGTTCTCAGCTCTTCATATTGCTAACGCAGCTGATCTCATAGCAACACGAATAAGTGAGTTGACATTAAAAACAGGCCTCCTCTAAATCAGAGTATAATTTTAAAGATCACTATTACAAATCGGCATGAAATATATGTATCTCTAAAGCTATCCTGATTGCCGAGCTGATATATTATTTTTAATTATCCAAAATGAAAAGTCTTTATTTAGATCATGATCATGCAGAACTCTGAGCTCGTTTCACAAGGGAGTAAATGTTGGTAAATGTCATTTAGTAATTGCGCGAACAAAATATATTATACATGTATATCAATGAGAGATAGCTTACCATCTAACACAAACATGCTGTTCGATAAAATTAATTATTAAATGACAAGTAAAAGTACCAAATGTGGGCGGTCATTTGTCGCACCACATAAACATACATATATCAGCATAAACAGAATCATGTTGTCACAAAGAACACACACTGCATGTCCATTATGTTTGCTTTAAAATACAATTATAAGAACAAAACCTTCTAAAATTCATATATGGAAAATATTCACATGTTGGAAAGCGCTAAAAGCCAATGTAGATTGCCACAAAGATTAACATACTGCACTGCTATCGTATATCCACTGAAGTAAAAGTACACACACTAAAACCTTTTAAAACAACTGTGTGCGAACAACTCACACGAATGAAAACATAATGCAGATTGCCACACATATCAACAACTTGCATATCAGAACGAATGGCCTATGTTCCGCCACGGAGGGAAAAGGTCTTAGTCAAAGACACACTTTTATAAGTACATCTCCGCCACCGCCTCCGCCGCGTTCGCCGCGTTCGCCGCCTCCGCCTGCGCCGTCTCC
>SDWI01001497.1:74082-88731 GCA_009193005.1 Lamellibrachia luymesi | reverse complement strand
CGCCGCCGCCGCCGAGCTGGTAGACGTCAGGTTAACATTGACTTCAAAGTTTATTATGCAATGGTCACTTTTACCTAATGTTTTTTCACTCACAACGAGGTCGGTCACACAACCCCTGCCACGAGAGAACACTAGGTCCAGTACGTTCTGTTTCCGCGGCCTCGTCGTGGGGACTTTGATATACTGAGTCAACGAAGCGTTTTTTGTGGTCATCAAGAACTTACCTTGCGCTACCTTGCCTTTGCCTGTCGCTTTGCCGTCGCCGGTCCAATCCAGTGCCGTGTAATTGAAGTCCCCCATAACAAGGACATGCTGCTGATGATTCAATTTCTCAATCAGTGTGCAAAGAGCTTTATTGTTCTTAACGATGTTTTTGTTTGGGCTCCTGTATATGCATCCGACGAGTAACTTCGTATCGTCCACATCCACCTCAACCCATACACTTTCACGAAACCTTACACCAGCTTTGAAGTTGGAATGACAGGCCGTCAGCTTTTTGTGAATGTAAAGACACACACCTCTGGGACGCTGGGACTTACCGCTGTCGTCTTTTTTAGGCTGCGTATCGTTGTTGTCATTTTTAGGCTGCGTACCGCTGTTGTCATTTTTAGGGATAAACACTTTGTATCCAACGATATTTAGATCATCTGTGGTCATCGGGGGTCCGAACTTCGAGTTAATTTCGGTTATGCCAATCACCATCAGTTGGCCATCTTCTATTCGTGATTTCAATTTGTCCATCTTATTACTCAATGAGTCTGCATTAGTGTACAAACACTTGAATTGTCTGTCTCCGCTTGCCGCCATTTCGGTAACTATCTTGCTTTGCGATTATATGTTCAGTATTAATGTACTCTTCTGTTATAGACTGTGTAGTGATTTGTCTTACCAGCAGTTGCAGTGATTGAGCCTTAATTCAACATCCTAGCACGGTGAACTGATGCGTTCAGCAACGCTTGCGTTGAATGCATTTTCTGGGTGCGACTCTATCAGCACATTCATTCGCAAGGGGAAAATCACAGCCCGGAAGAATTTGGTAAAGCATCCCGTGTGTGTGGATGTCAGACATTTGGTAAAGCATCCCGATCAATATATGTTTTATTACTAAGACTCTAATGGTAAACATGATTACTATTGCTATTTTTCCTGATGTGGGGAAGATGGCATTATTGTACTTCATTACAAAATGTGTATGTCTTTCGTGTGACATTGATGAGTGCTGTCCAGTAAATCGTAGTGTTATTTGAAAACACATTCACAAAATAATTGTTTATGTGTTACTCGTGGATGTTACTCGTGGATGTTACTCGTGGATGTTACTCATGGATGTGCTCATTCGTGGCATGTATTTACAAAGGCAGGATGAAAACACAATCTCAGTCATTGCACAAATCCAAGCAACCTATTTATTGACATAAACTGCATCTTCTCAAAAACATACCATACAATCGTCAAACTCAAACCATTCGTCTAAAACCTGAATATAATTGACACAACAGTACGTATTGGACAACTGACTCACTGAACAGACACTTCACGTGTCCATCATTGAGATGTCGTTGTGTGAATTGTGTTCTGTGGTCGGTCGTTGTCAGTCCAAGTAACCAATCAAAGGTTTCTAGTCATCGCTAACACATTTGGCCACAAACCACATTTATGATCCATCAGCCATTGTCATTACATAAAGAATCGACAGGAAAGTGGGGATTGCGTGTGATGAGTGAATTGATACGTTAGAAAAGTTAATGTGTTCTGCACTACTGCATCTTTCATTTGATGGCAATAGACAGATGTTGACCGCTTGCAAATCGCTACACTTGTTATTCTGCAGAACGTACCAACATTAGAAAAATCAATAATCGGGTTGGGGTGAAATGGTGGGGTATCAGCTTTGGGTGCGTTTTTCTAAAAAACGCAATTTCACGAATTTCAAACAGCAGATGATAAATGTACTATGACGTTTTAAACAAAATCGTAGGACAAATTTCCAGAAATCCAAAGAAATGTTATAATGGCGGCCTATGGGATAATCAAATATGTCGTTCTGAATATGCAATCGCGGATCCAAATATAGATCGAGGGTGGGGCTAATTTGAAACTCATTTTCTGTCGCACACCAGTTCAGTTATTTACGAAACCCTAACATTTGCGTCAACACTTTTTTTTAAACATTATAGGTATCCATAAAATGCACCCTTTTTTCGAGAATATCATTGTTTTAATTCAACCAGCTAATCAACCAGCCAATCAACCAACGCCAAGCCAAAACCAAATATATATTTTTAATATTTCGTTTTTCCAATCTGCAGTTAACGTATTGATTTCAGTCGTAGGTTCTGTAATTCCGTTGAGCTGGCAGCTGCACAATAAGTACAAAGTAGAAGTATCAGGCACAGTAATGTGGCAAGGCGGGTGGTGATTTAATAATACCTACACCGAATAGTTAATTATCTCTTAGTTATTCTACTGCTGTTTGACAATGGTTATACATAAGTCAATGCATACATTGTACTTCTACCGAGACTACACGCACAGCCCATCCCGTTAAATGTCAATTATCGATATAATTTAACAATGACACATCAAGTCATTATAACTACAGCATTTTAGTCAGCCTAATATCACGTGTGATTCCGTGCACACCTGGTTTTAAATATGATAGTGATCTTCTCCTCCTTGCATATTGTCCAGAACACACATAATTACTGTAGACCTAATTAAAATTTTTGATTGTCGGCTAAGCTGGCGGAAGATCAAAGACTCGACAATTCAGTCACACGCTGGATTCTTGTCAGTCTTGCCAGTTGTGACATATCAAGCCTATTTACATTGAACAAAACATTATTAAGAACACTCCCTAAAAAGCAGTTAGCAATTATCACCGTGGGAGGCAGTCAGTCATGAACCGCCACCAGCGCCGACCATATCAATAACTACTGCGCCTGTATTAGAGGATTAGTCTTTGTTATAATTTGGCACACCCTAGTTGTTGAATACACATTCGGCTCGACACTCCATGTAAATCGCGCCTAATAATGAGAATGGCTCACGCACGGTCTCGCCCCCCCCCCCCACACACGCACACACGAACACACGCACACACGCACACACGCACACACGCACACACGCACACACGCACGCACGCACGCACGCACGCACGCACGCACGCACACACACACACACACACACACACACACACACACACACTACACCACACACACCACACCACCCCACAACCCTAGGCACGAACGCACGCACGCACGCACGCACGCACGCACGCACGTACGCACGCACGCACGCACAGTTCTTTCCTTAACCATTGACCTTCGCCAGGCCTTTCTACACAGAGTCGTGTAGTGTGAGACGGCTACGGACCACGATTCTTACACCTTGAAGGTATAATAGACGGCGACGTGAAAGAAATAGGAAGAAAACGTGGATGGAAGGAGTAGGATCGGGGTTGAGGCAGGTATGCACGTCACCTTCCTCTGTCCCGAGGCACAGCGACCAGTGTGTTTATTGTTTGGAGGTCTACAGTTTTACATCTCTCAAGGATGTTCTATTCAAAGTTTATTTAGGCCTTCCCTTTTTATTTTTCCAGATACATTCTACTGAAGTGCAGCTTTGAGTAGTCCATACACGTGTAGGTCCATCACTTCTGTCTGGTTGTTGAGATGTGCACCTGTCGCTGTGTTGCAGGGACGTATTGACCACCCCTTTGGCTCTGGGAAATGAACTGGCACCAACTAGGGTGTGAGGAGGGTAAGTAAGTAATTGGGCCATGGCCGACCCTTTAGCTCTGGGAATTTTTCATTCGTATATATATCCTGTTGATTCGATATAACCATTACATGATGCATGACAACCTAACGGGTGACTAAGTTTTGCCCCATTTGCACCCCCCCTTCCCCACCCCCTTCCAATATCCTAAATGTATGGAGCTGAATGTGGAGAATGACACGAACATATGAGAAGAAACTGTTTTCCAAAGAACATGCCTACAAATGATTTAAAAAATACACTGGCCAATGAAAATATCAAATGAAGACCTACACCACCGTATTTATATGTCACTAGAATAAATCAGACGATGGAGATGGATTGGGCATGCAGTTAGAAAAAATTAAAATTTCAACACAAATACAGCACCAACACTTTTTTTAACATTATAGGTACCCATAAAATACACACTTTTCCGAGAATATAATTGTTTTAATTCAGCCAACCAATCAACCAACCGCCAAACCAACCAACTAGTCGATCAGTTTTTTTTTTTAATATAAAGAAGTTTAAACATCTGACGTAGTAATTAACTCCGAAGAAACTTTTAATATTACATCTGAGTGAGTCTGTCGAAATATTAGGAAACAATACATCAGATTTTCTGAGAGATAATTATCATATCAAATATCATACTGAAAAACCGGAACGTTCCATTAAACAAGTGTTATCCTGTTTCATAATAGTAACTGTACAAAGTTTATTAAGCAATATTGTCTTAACCTTTTTAATGCTAACGCTTAGATTTTGACCGAATGTGGTTTGGGTGTAAGGTTTTGAATGATTGGGATTTTAACAATGGGTATTTTGATTTTTACAAACTGCAGTTAATGTGTTGAGTTCAGTCGTGGTGTATTGGTAGCTGCACGATAAGTAGAAGTTAGAGGTATCAGGCGCAGTAATGTGGCAAGACGGGTCGTGATTTAATAATTGCTACACCGAATAGTTAATGATTTCTTAGATATTCTACTGTTGTTTGACAATGCGCCAGCCAGTCTTGTAAGCCAATCCGACGTTGTACTTCTACCGAGACTACACACACAGCCAATCCCGTTAAATGTCAATTATCGATTTCATAAATGTTATTAATGCCACATCGAGTCATTGTTACTACAACATGTTTAGTCAGCCTAATCTCAGGTGTGATTCAATGCAACCGTTGTCGTGTATATGATAGTCATCTCTCCTCCTTGCATATTGTTTAGAAACCCATACTTACTGTAGACATAATTGTTATATTTTGTTATTGCCGTTCTAAGCTGGCGGAAGATAAAGGGCTCGGTAATTTAGTAACACACTGGATTCTTTTCATAGTCTTGCCATTTGTGATATAATAAACACTCAGCCAAACGATTGTACTACCGAGCCTATTTACACTGAACACAACATTGTCAAGAACCTCCTTAGAAAGGAGTTAGCAATTATCACCATGGGGGGCAGTGAGCGATATGTGCATTGGAAATATATCCATAGGTGCCGTTTTTAGTACCGCAAGTGTATCAGACGGCACATGAACAGCATTAGCGTATCTAGGATCTCGCAAAAGGGGAGGCCGGGTGGCGGGGGTGGGGGGTGGGGGGGTCAAGCTTAGTCACCAATTAGTTTACCGTGTGGTGGCGCAACATGTTACATACGGAAAAAAAAAATTTAAGCCAAATGGGGCAATGGCCTCCCTCCCTAAATAAGCCATTGGTCATATGTAGACATTCTAAAGTGTCCTCGTATATGACTGGGCGTGTGACAGACATTCTCAAAAGTCATCGTGTATGGCCTGGAGTGTGAAATACATTATCATGTGTCCCTGTTTATGGCCAGGCGTGTGACAGACATCTTCAAGTGTGTGTTTGTCAACATCAATAATGTTTATATGTAACACACACACACTCAATAGACAGGTATTCTTTTATACAGTTGAGTGAACTGGTGAACAAAATTGCTCAACGTTCGAAACTGCGACATGAATATTCGAACCAGAGGATTGTTGCGTAGTTACAATTTCAGCACATTTCATTGGTGTATTCTGCAACGTAAATATATTTAAACTGTCAGCATTGATAGGGAATAAGTTAAGGTGTAATGTTTCAAAATCTAACATCACATGTACTGGTGGGTGTAGTTGCATGAAAACGCGTCCATTGGATGTGCTGTGGGAATGTTGGCGAGTAGGAAGCGCTTCTGTACCATATGCAGGGCCAGGAGTCTGAAACATGGGGCGACGGCGGCGGCGGCGGCGGCGGCGGCGGCGGCGGCGGCGGCGGCGGCGGCGGCGGCGGCAAACATTTATCAGTGAGTGTCAATATCAATAGAGTCGCNAATAGATTCTTTAACATATAAAATAACTCCCCCTCCCCTTTTTCCTATTCTATCTCTCCTAAACATTACGTATCCTGTCAATCCTAGTTCAGCATTTGTAATGTCTGTGTTGGCCCATGATTCGGTTATACCAATTATGTGAGGGTCAATATGCTGACATTCATCAAAATACAGATCTGACTAAAAATAATTTTCATCACAGAAAATCTTATTCATAAGATGACCTGTTAATTAAACAATAAGTTCCTGTTAAACAAGCGTTTATTCTAATATTAATTACTCTGCTAGTGTTGTCTGTTGTAATAATAATACATATTATTTGATATAGCGCTAGACCCAATATTGTTCGGTCCTACCCCACTTGGTCTGCATCCATTTTGTCTACTGCTTTACCCCAAGTGGCCTACTTTTGTTTTCAGGACATAAATCATTTGGTCTACTGTTGGTCTCATGGCTTCACTGATCCCACATGCAGTTCACTCACAATTGAGCTTATTTACTGACCTGGGCATTTGGGACTATTCACACAATTGTCTGGTTTTATTTGGATCTGCACAATGCCTGCTCAGCTAGGGCATTTGTCTACCTTGGTGCTCTCCAAGTGGAGGGGGAACATCAATTAAAAACTTGGGATATATAATATATATATATATATACTAAGATAAAACACCTCAGCTACACTGACAGACTGAGAGCGCTAAAACTGCCAAGTATATTTTGTCGGTGGGCACGTGGTGATATGGTCGAATTATGTGCATAGCCTCTACAACGTGGACCATATGCCACACGAACTTGAAATGCCAAAAAATTCAAGAAAGAGAGATGTACAAATAGACATACGTGAAGATCAGCTAACAGGCTACTAGCATAGAAGAGCCGTCCTGGATTAGTGTCAGTGGGATATTTTATATTTCCTGGTATTAAAATACTATCACCGGCATAGTTTTTGTCTCACGCCAGATTTGGTCTTATTTTGTGATTTCGCTGGATCTCACATTTGATACATCACGAGTCTGATATAAAATCAAATATCGGTCACTGAGACTATATATCGGTCACTGGTCATTGACAAACTTAAGTTTTTTGAAGAAAAATGATGCACAAACAGGTTTTTGAGACAATTTTTTTATATCTAGTTTGACATTAATCGCCAGGTGGCCTTACTGGTACGACACATCAGTGCATTTTGTAAACATGCCATATTTCACTTTATCTGAAGAAAATGTACGCAACTGTTCATACTAATCACTACAAGAATGTAATTGAATATTACCATACAGTGAGGCTTTTTCGAAGATGCTTTCTTTTAAGGCAAATTCGGGCACTATATAGCCTCGCTTTGAGAAAGGTATATTTCCGTCGTTCGATATTGTTGAGTAGTTCAATCAAACCATTTTTTCTAACAACTTGTTTGTACTCGATAGATGAAATGACTGGTAGTTGTTTCGAATAAATATACTGATTCCATGTGCAAAAGTGTCTTAAGATTTTTGTGAAAACAGCATATTATATTAAGTAAGGCAAAAACCACACCAACCAGTATATAAATACGTTCATCAAAGTACTGGGGACTGTTTCACTAAGATTCTTATGAGCTTATTAGCACAATTTCACTCTTTAGAATCGACTTCGCTCCTTAGCTTACTTTCACAAAGAATAAATCATAAAAATGCTCACAGAAACGCCCTTAAAAACACTCCTTATTAATAATGAGGTTAGACCGCTCATAATTACGTACACCAAAACATCACAAACAGTCAAATTTACCTAACTGCATATTGTAATGATTACAGTTTTATGCAGAGATCCTGTTTTTCAGATAATTTTTTTTAATGTCGGCGATAAATAGTTTACAAATTGTGGCTGTTTTACAGCATTGTGAAGGTCAAGGTTATCCACGAAATGTTTGCTATTCAATTTTGAGTACATTTTAAGCTGTATCTAATTAAAATGTACACCCCTAACTTTCATATTGCTATACTCTGTCTGACACAACTTAGGTTAAAGTTGTTGGCGCTCTGCGTGAGCCTTGTTATTGAAAATTGTCAAAACTTATCAACGCGTCGCTGGTGTAGTGTAGTATCCTCTCTGATACGGTGTCTTCTTTTATAACACCATATTCTTTCTCTTCACCCGGTGCGAAAATAAGTCAAAGGTGGTTGAAAAGTGGTTGATGGAATGTATTATCAGCCACTTTTTGACAACTCGAACAACAAAATCATGAATACTTTTACATAATTTTTTTATGTTAGTTAAAATTTAAATTAACACATTCATTTATTAATAGTCCTGCTCTGAATCAAAGTTGCTAATATATTCACAATTTACCATTTCATGTCAATCTGGCAATCTCTACAAAAAAATTTTGCTGTTATTAGCCCTATATGCACATGTATACAATTTATGTTAACGTCCATCTCAAAGTTGCTAATGCAATTTATCGTTTCGTGTGAGTTCAGTCACATTATGCATGTTATCCAGCAATCAGAATATCTCTATACAGGCCTGTACAACAAATTAGCATAATATTATTAGCTTGTTATACATATTACACACCCACTTCAAGTCCCTTGTCATTGTTTAGAAAGCAAGCCCAGTCAGTAGGGCTGTGGCTCACTATCAGCTCAATCCCAGTCAGTAGGGCTGTGGTTCACTATCAGCTCAAGCCCAGTCAGTAGGGCTGTGGTTCACCATCAGCTCAAGCCCAGTCAGTAGGGCTGTGGCTCACTTATCAGCTCAAACCCAGCCAGTAGGGCTGTGGTTCACTATAAGCTCAAACCCAATCAGTAGGGCTGTGGCTCACTATCAGCTCAAGCTCAGTCAGTAGGGTTGTGGCTCACTATCAGCTCAAACCCAGTCAGTAGGGATGTGGCTCACTATCAGCTCAATCTCAGTCAGTAGGGCTGTGGCTCACTATCAGCTCAAACCCAGTCAGTAGGGCTGTGGTTCACTATCAGCTCAAACCCAGTTAGTAGGGCTTTGGTTCACTATCAGCTCAAACCCAGTCAGTAGGGATGTGGCTCACTATCAGCTCAAGCCCAGTCAGTAGGGCTGTGGCTCACTATCAGCTCAAGCCCAGTCTGTAGGGCTGTGACTCACTATCAGCTCAACGCAGTAATGTGATTTTTACTTTGGGCAGTACTGGAACTGAGTTTAAATCATCTTTGATGTTGAGTCACAGCCAGCATACTGATATTGCAATAAGGGGAGCCTTTTACATGTAGCAAGAGAGTTAGAATTTTTATACGTTTGAAGGACACAATTTTTGCATTGATAATTAATTTAGTATGTTGTGCCAGGATTTCAGCTATTAGCATAGTAAGGTAATTAGACATATATTTTTGTATATTCCATGTGCATGAGTTTTGTTTTAGCATTAAAAAATATGTCAGTTGATAATTAATTTAGTGTGTTGTGCCATGATTTCCGTTATTCGTATAGTATAATATATAGACAAGTTTATTTATGTCTGTTCCATGTATCCTCCAAGTGCACCATATAATATAAACGTTTAACACTTTCCATAGAAATGTATGATGTATGAACAAGTTTATGTATAATATATATGTATTAGTAATACTTATTCTAATCAATATCCTATTCTTTTTCTGACAATTCACTACACTAACTTAATTCTCGAACTGTAAACAAACCGTTTTCACTCACTGACTTTCCTACAGGAGTTTGGGACTAACTTTCGCAAAAATGTTGCCTCTGACTGAATGTTAACAAAAACTGTTTCTTAATATATATATATANTATATATATATATATGTAATAATTATTCTAATCAATATTCCATGCTTTTTCTGACAATTATCTGCACCAAATTCAAACCACTGCTGCTCCAAGATTCTCCTGTCACGGCCAGCCACACCCACGGTTGATAGTATCAGAAGTAAAGATTTAATAATACTCTAGAATCTTTGATCAGAAGTATGTAGTGCATGCGCAACAAACTGCTGATATATATGCCATTTTCAAAAAAGGTGACAGAGGGCTACCAAAAACTACGAAGCTATTTCTCTCAAATCTTAGTGCTATAAAATCAAGGAACACGTCTTATTCCACTCTATCATGGCACATCTTGATAAAAACAACATCCTAATCAATTGCCAACATGGTTTCCATGCTAAGCATTCATGTGAAAGTCAGTTACTATCAACAGTTGGCTCTCTTGCAAGATCTTCAGACAACCATAAACAGACAAATGTTCTAATCCTAGATTTCTCCAAAGTTTTTGACACTGTCCCTCACCAGAGGCTCCGTCTCAAACTAAAACACTGGCATCCAGGGAAAGACATGGCATTGGATCAGTTGTTGGCTTACAAATAGGACACAGCAACAGGGCTGGGGTTAATTCCTTTTAATCAATTCCTATTCCAATTCCTTTCAATTCAATTAGTCAATTCCAATTCAGTTCATTTTTTTCAATTCATTTATTTCAATTCAAATTCCAGCTAATTTTTTTTAGTCCAATTGTATTCAAATCCAATACAATTCAAATTGGTGTACAAATGTATGTTTAGCTGCTACAAAGACTTTCAGTTGACATACAATTCTAGGGTTCAACTGAGGATCACATTGGAAATAAACCCAGATCGCACCAGCACTAGAAAATGAGGTTCAATTAATTTTCTTTCAATTCCAATTCAACTTACTCAAAATCTTTCATTTCCAATTCAGGAATTGAACTGAATAATACCAATTCATTTTTGAACAGCGGGTTGTAGTTGACGGTGATGCTTCACACAAAATTCAAATGTTTTCTGGCATTCCCTAGGGTACTATGCTTGCACCACTCATATTTCTATTATACAGGTGGTGTTGTACATAAATGATATTGGAAAAAATATTACTTCCCACATTAAACTATTTGCTGATGACTGTCTACTGTTCAGGACAAATGACAGTGTCGCTGACACAGCTGACAGTGTCGCTGACACAGTTGATAGTGTCGCTGACACAGCTGAGTGTCGCTGACACAGTTGACAGTGTCGCTGACACAGCTGCTCTTCAAAATGGTCTCTGTAAAATGTCACTCTGGACCCGGAAATGACAAATGAATTTTAACACAGACAAATTTTACACTCCAAATATATACAACCCAAAACCCACTAAAAATGGACTATGCAGAAGGTGTCACTCTCGGGCCTGTCAGTCACCATCCATATCTTGGACTCGAATTACAGCAAGATCTTAAATGGAAAACCCACATCGATAACATCACCTCTAAAGCAAATAAAACTCCCGGGCTAACCACAAGAAAAGTAAGTGCTCACAAGAAGTACCGGGGTAAAGGCGAAAACATACACCACCCTTGTCAGGCCTAAGTTCGAACATTCCTCAGCCGTATGCGACCCATACCGTTTTGTACTAGATGGTTTTTTCTACAGAATCCAGTGTTACTAGTACGCTGGTCTTCCACAAAGCTTTACAACATAAAATCGCTGTCACCTTGCCATACTACCTTAAAACTAGGGCCGGAACGATACACTACTTCATGTTACGATACATATCATGATACAAACTACCCTGACTAGACAAATACAACAGTAAAACATACGTTTATTTATCACGTGGACAAGGCAAGGCTACAGCAGATGTCACTCACATGAGGTCCGAATTGCACACGCGCATTGAAAAAAATAATAGTGTAAAGATTTTACATAGATTATAGATAGATATACACCCGTACATGTGTACTACATGTTATATTTCGCTATTTTATCGATAAACAGGAAGGTGTGGTTCGTGTTGAACATTTATTGCTTCACAAAAGTGACACGAATAATGCTTTGCCTATCGCATATCAGTGTACCACGATACAGATATTGTGTATCATGTACCGTACTGTGCGGTGTGTATCACGATACACCAGTACACCGATGTGTTGTTCCAGCCCTACTTAAAACGTCTACTCGCCACACTAGATTGAGCGACTGTCATCACTTCATTCCCCCAGCAATTAAATTTGACGTGTTCAGGTACAGTTTCATTCTGTGGACAGTTACAGACTGGAATTCCTTAAGCCATAAAAATGTCCTACATTAAAACAACCTCCAGTTTTAAAAGCATATTAGATAAAACTGTATTACTAGTGTAGGTAACTGGAAGACATAGCCACATAGCCATAGACTTACCCACATCACTCAACTTATTTCTTCATTATCTCTACAAGTAATATGATTTATTTATTTATTTTTCTATCTCTCTAATTCTCAGCTGCCCACTGGGTGTCCACTGAATTATACACCGAATGATTCTTCCCGTTAGTATGTAGATGCTCCAGCGCTATTTTGCCTGCAAGTGTTAAAAAACAATATTCTAAATGATTGTATGCTTTTTCGTACATGGAACGATGTGAAATGATTGAATGAATGCATTTGCACAGAAAAATTGAGGCACCAGTAAGAATTCAGCGACATAAATAATTTAGGCCAATTTTGTTCATTCAAGCACCTCGTCCTGTGTGGAATGCTGCCTCCCCCGGGATCTCCATAACTATCATACACAAACTGGATTGCTTCTATCTGCTAATGTTGTACCTCGTGAGGTGTTAAGCTGTACTAACCCTAATTGTAATGATGAAGCACATCACACTTTGCTATGCAAACTTTACAATGATATTATAAAATCACTCAAGGATTCTGCCGAGGCAATCCCCACTAAGGCCAGCAACACGTCTTCTAAGCACACTGTTCTTGGCTGGAACGACCTAGTCAGAGACTCCCATCAAGCTGCTAGAGAATCTTTTCTCATCTGGCGGTCTGCTGGGAGTCCGCGTCATGGTCTCTTGTCTGATATAATGAAAATTAGACGTGCTCATTTTAAAAGCAACAAAAAATGCTGAAACTCTTAAAGTTGAACGACTTGCTTCTAAGCTATGCAATAATGACTTCAAAAACTTCTGGAAGGACAAAAAGCATTTGAATAATGCGAGGTTGCCAAATCCTAGCAATGTTGGTGGTGCTTCAGGTGCTGAAAATGTAAAGAATATGTGGCTTCATCATTACCAGTGCCTTCTGAACTCTATACCAGGTTATCCAGCCAACATCAAGAAGATTAATGAATACTGTGGCAATGTACAGTTTAATGATTGTTAATGTTAAGGAAATTCAAGATATAATATATGCAATGCTTATAGGCAAAGCATACGGTTATGATAATGTAAATAATGAACATTTTAAATATGCGAATCAAAAACTTCATGTTCTCATGTCATTGTTATACAGCAGCATGTTAATTCACGGTTTTTTACTGGATGCTTTGATGATTACAATCATAACCCCCATAATTAAAAATAAGGCGGGTGAGCTGTCTGCATATAACAACAACTACCGACCCATTGCCCTCGCCACAAATGCTAGTAAATTATTTGAATCTTTGGTATTATACAGGGTTTCTACTTTTTTAACAACATGTGTAAACCAATTTGGATTTAAAAAGCATCATTCAACTGAAATGCTCATATTTTTATTAAATGAACTCTTTCGACACTACATAGCGAATGGCTCATCTATGTATGTCACAATGTTGGATGCCTCTAAGGCCTTTAACAAAGTCAACCATAGTAAACTATTCACCAAACTAATTGACCAGGGCTGTCCGTTTTTTATTGTACGCATTCTCTATTACTGGTACAGCACTCAGATATTCACTGTCAGATGGTGTCGTAGCTTCTCTGAATGTTTTAGTTTCAAACGGTGTTAAGCAGGGTGGAATCCTTTTTCTACATCTTTTTAACGTTTACATGGATGACATAAGTGTAAATTTTAATAAACTACAAATTGGTTGTCTTTAGGCAGACATCATAATGAACCATATGACGTATACCAATGATCTTTGTATTTTTTCACCTTTCAAGGCTGATAAAACTCACTGATTGTTGTGCAATATGTTTGATATAACACACAAAACCAACAAATTTTTCTGTATGTTTATTGATAACAAACCTGACGAAAAAAAATATTCACCCTGTTGTTATCAATAACCATTCACTACCTCACACTGAGAAATGTAAATACCTTGGCCATATTATAAACAATAACCTTACTGATGTATTTATGCACAGGCAAATGTTTTAGCCAGAAAATTTTACTTATGCAACAGTACCATTAAAACAACTTTATTTAATTCATACTGTGATTCAATGTATATATCTCACCATGTATTTTTTAGAAACAGAGTATGAAAGGTATTACTGTTGCTTATGACAACAGTTTTATAATTTTACACAACTTGTCACCCCGCTGTAGTGCAAGTCACATGTTTGCTTCTAATTATATAAAATCCTTTAAAGAATATATATCGTCAATATTTAGCCTTTTATGCCAGCTAGAAAAGTCCAATAATCTACTTTTTGTGAATTATTTTCACACTTTTATTTATTATCAAAGTCCAATGATTAAACATTTGATTGATCAATTGTATGTTTTTAATTCATGGCGTGTATACTTTCTAAATATATATATATTATTCTAACTTATTTTACATATACTTTTACTGCACGGCATGCATGTATGTATATATATATATATATATATATATATATAT
>SDWI01001497.1:62294-74053 GCA_009193005.1 Lamellibrachia luymesi | reverse complement strand
ATTATTATTATTATTACTCAAGATTCTCCCGCCACGGCCAACTATGCCCACGGTTGACAGTATCAGAAGTACAATGTGATTGCACATGAATCACACAAATCACTGTAATGTTCTTATATGCATCACCGAGACGGCGCCAGCGTATGCCCCTGGCTTACAATATGTACACCCCAGATGTAACTATTGGGTTCAGCCTACTGTTACGTTTTCCATTGGTGACCATGTTAACGTTTTGCACGATTATAAGAAAACAGGACCATCAAAAATTCTTAAACATCTTTCCTGCCATTGTCATCATCTCATTGACATGCTGGTTGAGTTTTGTCAAAATCACATATTTCTAACTCTGAACGTGCCACACCCAGTCAATATTTACCAATTTCTGCATAAATTACTATGCACACGTGCCTTGTGGCGAAAAAATTGCCAAAAATCGTTCCATCTATTTAAATCATCTAAAAATCCACGGTTACACTGCTAACATGTCCTACCAGCAAACTTGCCAATGACAATGTGTCTGCTCAAATGTGGTTATGTCAGATATGATTTTTTGAAAATTACACATCTAAAATTACTGTTCCCTACATTCGTCTGTAAGACACCAGGAAGTCTAATCGAGGCATGATCCCTTTTGGGTATATAGCGTAGCGCTAGGCCCCCACTGGCATTGCTGTAGATAGAGACGCCACACCAACGGCAACGTATAGAATGAATGGTATACGCATTAAACGTGTATTTAACAAGATTTAACAAGATTTGCCAATTGCCATCCAAGCCAAAGGCCCAGATGGCAAGTGGACAAGAAAGCCATTGGCTTATCGAGAGTCCAACAATGTTCATCTACTTATAACCCGCCCTCCTGAGATATGTGTCAACCTTGTTTTTAAACATATTCACGCTGCTAGCAGTTACACAATCTGTAGACAATTTGTTCCATTCATTTATTGTCCTCTGTGAGAACGAGTGCTTCCTGATGTCCAATCTACATTGATCCTTTACTAATTTTACCTCATGTCCTCTAGTTCTGCTATCCTTCTTGAGTGAGAAAAACATATTTCTATCAATATTTTCATACCCATTCAATATCTTAAAAACTTCAATCTGATCTCCTCTTAACCTCCTTGTCTCTAGAGTTGTTAAACCACATTCTTTCAGGCGTTCTTCATAACTAAGGTCTCTCAGTTCTGGAATCATTTTAGTTGCTCTCCTTTGTATGCGTTCAAGCGTATCTATATCCTTCTTACGATATGGTCTCCATGCTTGTATACAGTATTCTAAATGAGGTCTAACTATTGCTTTATAAAGAGGTATAATTAACTTTTTTCCCTTGTATGTTATGTTTCTTCTAATCAATCCAAGAATTTGATTACCCTTTGAAGCTGCAATACCACACTGCTCTGAAACTTTCATATCAGCGCTTATTGTAACTCCTAAGTCCTTTTCTTTTACAGTAGTACCCAGAACAGTATCTCCCATTTTATAGTTTACATTCAAGTTCCCATGTCCTGTATGTAGGCATTTACATTTCCCAAAATTGAACAACATCTGCCATTTCTCAGACCATTTCACTAATCTGTCTAGATCGTTTTGTAAATGTTGTTTATCACCATCAGTATTAACCTTTCTAAACAGTTTTGTGTCATCCGCAAATTTCAGTACGTTACTTGTTATACTGTCGTCCAAGTCATTGATATAAATTAAGAATAATATAGGTCCTAATACTGATCCTTGAGGTACCCCACTCAAAACCGATTTCCAATTTGAAACTTCTCCATCTACTACAACTCGTTGTCTTCTGTCAGTCAGCCATTGTTCTATCCAGTCAGTTATGCTATCCCCGATACCATGGGCTTTTAATTTAAGTAGTAATCTTTGATGTGGCACTTTGTCAAAAGCTTTCTGAAAATCTAAGTAGATAATATCTACTGGCGATCCCACGTCTATCCACTTAGTGATTTCTTCCAAAAAACATAACATATTTGTTAAGCATGACCTCGCTTTAAGGAATCCATGTTGAGATGAATTTAATAATTTATGCTTAACGAGGAAATCCACCATATGGTCTTTAATTAACCTTTCTAATAATTTACAAATCACTGACGTTAAACTCACTGCCACTGCCTGGTCTGTAATTCGCTGACTTATTTCTCGAACCCTTTTTAAATAGTATTGTTGAGCATCGTATTGATCAGAGAGTTATCACTCACGTAACATACAATCACACAACACAACAATCATCAGTACCTTAACATTTTTATTTATATGATGGTGCGAGGTGATACAATGTGGTAAACTTACAAAAAGCTCTGCTTTGCCTTTGCTTTGCCTTTGGGCTTGGCTTGGGCGACAAATCGACACGCCGGTGTCATCACAACTCAAGTTCGAACTTCTCTACTTAGGATTACACTAATTTCGCAGTACCGACAGTATAATATAGTCACCCGTCTAGTTTTCGCCCATGCCACACACAAATAATAAATCGGTTACTGGGAGTATAAACGTCTGACAAAGTCAACAGCATATTTTAGTATATTTAGTTCGACATTGATCGCCAGGTGGGGCACCCTAAAAGGCGGGCAAGGCGGGCAAGAAACAACGAGGATGCGTAATAGTGCCGCGTTCCCGCTTTACATGCGCTGTTGTTATTGTTGTTGCTTTCTGTGCGTGCGTGCGTGCGTGCGTGCGTGCGTGCGTGCCTGCGTGTACAAACAAATGGTACAAAAAGGTATTGATGGCCACGACCAAGGTGTGCTAAATCCAAGAGATTTGAAACAAGTATCAAATGTCAAGGTTCGTGTTGATAAGCAAGGAAGATTAAGTCATGATGATGTATATAATCCAGTTGAACTTGGCTACCATTTAAGTGATTATGTAAGGAATCTCACATTTTTTTCTGATTTACTCTATATGGTTGCTTCTAAAGATGCCCCCCAAGAGCTTGAAAAACTTCTACAGTTGAAATCAGCCCAATGACACTATGTTCAACATAGGTGATTTTTATGTGTCCCCTCTCATAGTGAAGTATATCCTTTTCACATATGAATCTAGTATTACAGTAGCTTTTCTTATCCGTGAAAGAAAATATCAAAGAAATTATGAGCTATCTTTTGAACATCTTGGGGAACTGCTTCAGAGACTTAGAAAGTGCAATGCAACCCTAGTTATGCAGATAGAGAAAAGGGATTACTAATGGAGTCCAAAAAGTTCTCCCTGGTATTTATGTTTTACATTGCTGGAATCATAGGAAACAAGATATCCGATATTGGATTAAGAAATATGGTGAGAATTCAGATTAAATATAAATTTATGCAAATCAGCTGAACAATCTACTTCATTGTGAAAGTGAGGAAATATTTGACACATTATATGACGACATTTCAATAACGTGGACATGTGCCTACTTGGAATATTTTAATTGTGAAATTAAGCCGAGTATAAAAATCACTCAGGACGCTAGCTAGTTGTTCGAAAAGTTTAATATGTATAATCCATTTAGTAGTATCACTAACAATGTTTTGGAAAGTATTAATCGCGTTGTAAAAGGCTTAACGTCATGGAAAAGCCAGCCAATGGACTGCGTTTTATTATCTCTGTGGAATATCCAAAGGTACTTTCACACGGAAACATACAGATGCAAGACTGATGTAGGTCAATACCATTTAAAATCAATATTTAGGAATTGTTCAATTGCATTAGAAGAAATTCCCAAAAGAAGCAATGTTCTTTCTCCACAAAACATTGTGGAATTAAAAAAAAAAATCATATGACATTCGAATCTGAAAACCCTATGAACACCAAGAAAAGTGCGAAAGCATGATGATTGATGACTGAGCACACTGAAATGCAAACCCCAGGCCCAAAAGATCAGCAAAATGCCGCTATTATTATGTCACATTAGTTAACTGCCACAGTATTTAACCTTTATTTTATATTTGTTAAATTGTTGATAACAGAAATCGCAATTTCCACACGCACGCACGAAAAGCAACAACAATAAAAGCGACAATAACCACAACGCATGTAAAGCGGGAACACGGCAATGTTACGCATCCTTGTTAGTTCTTGCCTGCCTTGTAAGCTTTGCCCGCCTTTTACTTGCCCGGCTTTTAGGGTGCCCCCCGCCAGGTGGCCTTACTGCGATGACACATCGGTGCATTTGGTAAATACGCCATAATTATTTCACTTTATCGGACAAAAATGTTCGTAATAATCATGACAGGAATGTAATCGAACGGCTTCGTAATCTCTATATATTTAATGCGTTTCATATTACAGTACAATGAAAACTTTTTTAAGATGCTCTTTCGTTTAAGACAAATTCCATCGCTAGCCTCGTTTTGAGAGCCGCATTTCGGTAGTTCGATATTTGAAATCGATCAAGCATCTCGACATATATGTTCAACATATATAAGAACTTACTAGAAAAAATAATGTATGCGATTTCACTAATATTATCAACAAATAGAAATATTTATTCAGGTAAAGTATGTGTAAGCCTTGCTGGCTTATGAGTTCTTACTATAGGCCACTGTAATAATTCAGGGATGAGAATGGGTTTTAGGATTTTCAGCTGAAATTTTTTAGGGCGTTCTGAGAGGGCAGAATCCCCTTATTCAGGTCCAGAATGAAGCCCAGTGGGCCCCCATGGGGCAAAGCCCACTGAAGCCACTGAAATTTGAGCATTTTATGGTCAGTAAGTTGGCCCATAATTCAAAGAATCATATTGTTTATAAATCATTCTAACTTTATAATTATGTAAATTACAAATGAAATCCATGCATTATCATTATCACAACAAAACTTCAAAAAATAAAACTTAGTTAGCCAAACCTTTCTTTCTCTTCCCCTTAATCCCATGTAGAATAGTAGCATGACATGCATTCTTTTTCATCCTCTTATTTCAATTTCTTTCACCAATGCTTCATTTTCTTTCGAAAGTAGTTTCATTTCAAAACGAAATCTCCGCTTGCCTATTGTAAAATCTACACGTGCTCGACTAGCCCAGAAAATGTGCTCGACTAGCCACCTCAAATATCTCGCGATCGCTGATTAGCCGTTCGGTCGCCAGTCAAGCCAATCAAAACGCGCTGAACATCGAATCACTGTTTCACTCTATCGTCACGCGGCATTGGACGAACGAATATATTTAAAACCAATCACGATTAAGCTTTCTCGGATATCTTGAATGTTTCAATGGCGGCTACTAAAAGCTGTGTTTACGAAGTACGGCAAACGGATCCCTGGCAGACTATCGACTATAATAATTTATCATGAAAAATAAACACCCCCACCCCCCTATATGGTCTAACAATATCTCAACGGATCTGGGCGATTCACAAGATCGACGCTGGGGGCGACCAAATCCGCGGAATTCCACGGATCAGCGGAAAATTCTCATCCCTGAATAATTTATTACAGTATATGAAAAATATAAACAACATTATTTTAAGAAAGAAGATGTCAAGAAACCCAGAAAGATCAATGTTAACAAACTTTAATAAGGAGTTCAAAACCAGTGTTTATCACAATTACGAATCACATTAAAACAACTGTCACAGCAACCGGTACTAAACAGAATGGCTCTGTATGGTCTCCTGTGGTTGACACTGTCACAGCAACCGGTACTAAACAGAATGGCCCTGCATGGTCTCCTGTGGTTGACACTGTCACAACAACCGGTACTAAACAGGATGGCCCTGCATGGTCTCCTGTGGTTGACACTGTCACAACAACCGGTACTAAACAGAATGGCCCTGCATGGTCTCCTGTGGTTGACATTGTCACAACAACCGGTACTAAACAGGATGGCCCTGCATGGTCTCCTGCGGTTGACACTGTCACAACAACCGGTACTAAACAGGATGGCCCTGCGTGGCCTCCTGTGGTTGACACTGTCACAGCAACCGGTACTAAACAGGATGGCCCTGCGTGGTCTCCTGCGGTTGACACTGTCACAGCAACCGGTACTAAACAGTATGGCCCTGCGTGGCCTCCTGTGGTTGACACTGTCACAACAACCGGTACTAAACAGGATGGCCCTGCGTGGTCTCCTGCGGTTGACACTGTCACAACAACCGGTACTAAACAGGATGGCCCTGCGTGGTCTCCTGTGGTTGACACTGTCACAACAACCGGTACTAAACAGAATGGCCCTGCATGGTCTCCTGTGGTTGACACTGTCACAACAACCGGTACTAAACAGGATGGCCCTACGTGGCCTCCTGTGGTTGACACTGTCACAACAACTGGTACTAAAAAGGATGGCCCTGCATGGTCTCCTGCGGTTGACACTGTCAAAATAACCGGTACTAAACAGTATGGCCCTGTATGGCCTCCTGTGGTTGACACTGTCACAACAACTGGTACTAAACAGGATGGCCCTGCATGGTCTCCTGCGGTTGACACTGTCACAGCAACCGGTACTAAACAGGATGGCCCTGTATGGTCTCCTGCGGTTGACACTGTCACAATAACCGATACTAAACAGTATGGCCCTGTATGGTCTCCTGCGGTTGACACTGTCACAGCAACCGGTACTAAACAGGATGGTACTGCATGGTCTCCTGTGGTTGACTCATGATCTGCATAAAACAAAATACGTATTCCCCAAGACCTCATGGATTCAGCTAAAAGTGTCCAGCTCACCCAAGTCCACTCATGCTCCACTAGAGAGGGCAAGTTTTTAGATCTCGTCTCACAACAAATCCTACATTGGTAACAAACTCCCCCTCTGTGCCAGGGATATCAGACCATGATATTGCTGTTACCGATTTTGATGTAAGAACAGTGAACACCAAAAGAAATGACGCAGGAAGATCTACCAATTTGTTCGTGCTTACTGGGATAGCCTCAATGCTGATTTTAGCATCTGTCTGATGAAATCAAGACACATTACGGTTCTGGTACAAATACAGAACCACTTTAGACTACCTTTAAGAATTCACAAATGAAATATGTTGACAAAACAACCCTTCTCAGCTCAGCTCTAGACAGTGCAACCTCCCATGGCTAAGTAGAATACTGCAAAGATTACTGAAGCGAAGAAACGATTAACCAGGCTGAGCTGTTTAATACTTAAACTATTCACCCTCTACACATATATTATGATCATCAACGAACCATGATTTGCGCACGACATTTATCATAATGTTTGTTTTACGATATCTTAAGTGCACGCATTCAAGTAATAATAATGATAATAATAAACTTCTATAGACCCAAGTTCAAGTAATAATAATAACAAACTTGTATAGGGCCATGAAGAAGTCCTAGGAGTTCAAAGTTCAAAGGCGCAACAAACCAGAATCGTCAAACGTGATATCATCAACACTGACGCGCAAAACTCACGCATACAAACACACATGCGTATATGTTTTTGTCATCTGATTTACTGAGATGGCAATGTCCGTGTGGAAATACGACTACATATATAGGCCTTGTCTTGTCAACGACAGCGGATACCGGGATGAGTCGGAACCAGTGACGGAAGAAGAAATTAAAAAAATCGATGACTACTATGGATGCTGCTTCATCCCGGATTTCAGGGGAAAAGAAGATAGCCACAACTTGTCACAGGAAAGAGCCAACGTCGTGTCAGAGCGTGTCTGCCTTGCAAGAGTTCAGTGGAGTAACATAAACCATTGACCCCGCAGCAGACGGGCCGGCCAATCGTTGCCAGTCTCATCTTGACGACGATTAGGGCGTACATTTACCAAAACACTTTAACAGTTTCAATATAACATTCGATTAATATAAATTGCTTACCTTCTGAGTTGGTAGCCCAGAAGCAGACCCATGTCAAGAGCAGAACTCGAAGCAGAAGCCCGGGTGGCGGCAGAGGCGGTGGACGAATCGACTTGTTCGAACAGCGCCGCGGCATCTTCGCTCTTCAGCTGGGATGTTCACTGTCGCTCAGTCTCACAGATCACTCCTGATGCAGTCGGATGACAAATCGCCAAAGCAATGTGTCACTGACTGACGTTCTGACACTGCGGGCGGTATTTTATACCGTAACATCGCATTAGAATATCGATAAAAACGTCTACTTGGCATTATGTGATAGGTCACTGGTAACTAGCAGTACTGACAGCGACCATTTGACCAATGATTAGCTCGTTCTTTGTTACACCTGGCGACATAACATATGCATAACAACCAGTCCATCGGGAATGCCGCTGGACGATTGCACTGTGTATGAAACTATCTGTATGCCCACTACCAACAAAACACCCACGTGGCAGAAGGGAGCAAGCGACAGTTCAGCCAATTTTCAGATGTTTGCATAATTATTGTGTTCAAATAAGCAAGTCCTGTCCTCTACTGTTGGTCTATGGCAATAGCACAAATAGCTTCACTGGAATTGCAATGGCAAAAGGAATAACGTGACAAATATAACCACATATACAATGACAGAAGGAAGCAAGTGACGGAAATAAAAATCTCACTTGCTCCATTTTGCCATTTCACGGCAGGATATTCCTACGAGTTTTGGTCGATTATAAAAAGGTAAACAAACGGGACTCTAGTGGTTCACGAATGATTGACACGGAGCATCGCTGACTTGCTCAGTACAGGCCTGCTCTTTATCGCCAAATATTGGTCCAGAAACTGAAGATATTCTTTTATCATTTGTGCTAGACACCATTAGATACAAATCAATGCAAGTGGTCCTAAATAAGGACAATATGCACTGCCAAAATAGTATTATGTATGAAAAGAACTGCTTAATATGCCTGCCTGTGGTTCGGTTACCCTCCACATTTCGACTGGAGCGGTGTATTATACTATTAAATAAATGTAATTTTCCATTTTAATCATTCATAATCTTTAGGTTAGGGTATCCCAATTGGTGGTTCAAGGTACTCCATGCATGGGGCACCTTGAAACACTTTACCAGCACTTTAAAATAGTATCATAAAAGCAGAAATAATAACTGGAGCCATGTGTTATTTATACTAAAATGTGCCTAGAGTAATACACGATGCATTGGCTTACAGTGTGTAATCAGGAGGCTCACTCGTGAGACAAAAGAGAACATTATATGATCGCTCAAGGTGCCCCATCGTCCCCTATCAGGTCACCATCTAATGACATAAAATAAACCAAAAGGATATGCCATCTATTAGTCTCGCTTACCCGACTCTCGCCCGCTTTCGTGAACGCGCCGAGAACAGAGTCTGGTGTCTGAGGCACTCTCCATCCATCAGTTAATTCCCAACATTAAACAAGTAGCTTACATTATGAATGTACAACCAAACACTTAATGTATGGATCAACAGTATAGAAACATTTTCAATAACATTGCCTTGTTCTTTAACACATTCAACGAAGCCCTTCCGAGTTGTCTTAAATGACCATGGACAACCAAAGTCACAAACCTCTTTCAAAACCTAAATTGGCAAACACTAAAAAGACGACGCTGTCAACACCAACTTGCCTTTCATTACAAAATAATGTTTTGAGCACTACGCTGCATACCTAATAGTACCGTGCCACCGTACCCGAAACAGCAATCCAATTAATTATAGTCTATCCATATACAATTGCGGGAAGATACAAATGCCTATTCTTTTTTTTATCCCAGAGTATTAAGAACATGAAGCATCCTACCTACAGAAATAGTTGATCTCCAAACTTCCTCTCGTACCAATCTCACCGAATTAAAAAGAAAAGACACTTGTAAATTGTAAAGTTGTTATTTTCGTCACTTTCGCTTGAACCAAGCATGCGCACTACCAAACCGAACTATATCTTAGCCCAATGATAGTGGCTGCAGCAATGTGGAGTATGGAGTCTGAAGGGTAAATATTTCTACATAGATAATATATAATAATTAGTCGATTATTTTTGTAACAGTACACCTATTTCTTGTTAGTATGTAAAGTTAGTCAGTCCGGCCGGCTTTTGCCGGCCAAAACTGGTCTGTCCAGCCAGACTAGTTTTATCCAGGCCGGACCAGTTTTGGCGGCCAAAACTGGTCATTTCGGCGTACAATACATATCGGTAATTGCAATGTTCTTGTTGCTAGGATTCAGGGACTAGTCATTCAGCTATTAAACATAGCCTTTCTGGTGATATTTACGAGAATTAACAATTAGTCGTAGGAAACATGTGGCTAGCGCAACATCTCATATACAACCTGTTAAAAATCATGTATGAATTGTTACATGCCACTACAAAGTGCTGAAAAGCTGCTTTTCTACAATTCAACCTTATGACGCGCATATAAACACTACCGGAATAGGCAGTCAACAGATGAACAAAAACAAATACAAAAACGATCGATTCTTCTACTAATGGTTGGTGTATTGTACGTGCCTGTATGCTATAGGCAAAGGAAGTATTGGCTGTTGAATACGCATAACAGCAAGGAGACAGCGATATATCGTCCGACATGGTCGTTTATCGAGGGTAATATTACGTCAGAGTCAATTAAGTCGCTAGTTACTGTCATTCTAATGGTGCAGCAGACATTTACGGCTCTTGACGTTCCCCCTCCCCCCCATGCATAGTTGTAACACACTAAAATTGTAACTGCGTCATTATTTTATGGAGATGACGCACCCATGACGCACATTACCCGGGGGTCGGGGTGTGTCATGCAATTGACGGGTACATAACCTCGCCTCGTTTTCGCTCTGAAGCCAGCTGGTGCATTGTCGCCTGTACGATGAATAGGATTGTGATTTGTTTTTTGTGTAGTCACAGGACTGACACCAAACGGTGTTAATTTTCCTGGTTTCAGACCGATGAAAAGAAGGTAAAGGTGTGCGAGAAGCTTTTTATGTAAGAATGTTCACGGTAATCTTATGCGCATTGGTGACAACTGGATACAATATATTATCGCTCGCGCACTGACGGCTTTTAAAAACAGCCATAAATGATCAGTAAAATATCTTCGGTTGTGCAGTAGTAATAAAAGAAATCCTGGCGCGGCTCGCCCATGTAAGATTTGACCACTCATTATTTTCTGGTTGTGCAGTTGGCGTGTGCGCATATGAGGCCGTCATACTCACAGTTTGTATTCGTTTCATAAAAGGCTCGGCAGGTCGAGTCCATTGAGGTTCGTGATTACCTCGACCAAATAAAGTTCGTACAATGGAGTTCGTTACACGGCATCACCAAGTATACAACTGTATAGTTCATCGAAGTCAACATTGACATCTATGGTCAGGTTAAATAATAAAATAAAGCAAGTATAATTGAAATTGAAACGGCCGAAGTTTTAGTTATCGAGAGGCAAAGCAGGTATGAACCGACGAGGTTCTCCCTTACCGAGTCCAAAATATTAAGAAAACATTTTCCTATTTCTCCTCGAACGGCGTGACTATACACATCAAGTCCAATTTAATAGTCGCTAAACGTTGGTGGCGCTGTAATCTGCATAGATAATTTAAGATCCCCTATAGGGTCTTGACCACTTAACCCACCACCTCAGTTGCTGGACACGATGTCGTCAGCAAGTGTCGTGTGCAAATATTACTTCTCCTCTTGGACTCTGGCCAAACCAGGGTTGTCCAGGGTTTAGCCACTATTAATTCGTTTTCCCCCTTTAAGTGACTGGTGGACTTCCTCGTTAAGCATAAATGATTAAATTCATCTAAACATGGATTCCTTAAAGCGAGGTCATGCTTAACAAATATGTTATGTTTTTTGGAAGAAATCACTAAGTGGATAGACGTGGGATCGCCAGTAGATATTATCTACTTAGATTTTCAGAAAGCTTTTGACAAAGTGCCACATCAAAGATTACTACTTAA